>CM052898.1:183254954-183313580 GCA_028534135.1 Potos flavus | reverse complement strand
TGCGGTCACAACGGCTGAACCCGTTCCAGACCCAGGCGGGTGGCTCAAGCCGCTCGTCCAAAGGGAAGTGATGGCCGTGACCTGGAATGCCGTCCTCCCGTCCGGGGCCTGGAGCCCGGACAGCCTCTGACGCCGTGCTCCTGAGGGCCAGGCTGCCACCCCCTGACCCCCCGACGCTTGGGCCAGAGCTCGGAAGGTCACTCTGCTCAGTGCCCCCACGTGTTGACGGGACAGCAGAGGCCGGGGAAGCACGGTGACTTCTGCTGCCAGGAATGCAACCTGTGCTCCTGTTGTCTTGGGAGATGGAGACTCGGAGACTCACAAGGAAAGCAGCAGCTTCTCAAAGAATGGCCCCTCCCGGGTCCTCGTCCCATGCATTCCTGCCACGCCCAGCTGTGAGGACGCCTGTCCTTGGCGCCCGGGGCTGTCGGGGGCAGGCGGCACCCAGGCTGGGGGCCGGGCGGCTGCGTCTCTTCTGCAAAGGACCCTGGGCTGACCAGTCCTGGGACCCAGCTCTGGGGGTGCAGAGGGACCGGCGGGCTCCTCCTCCCAACGGGACTCTCCTGTCGAGGCTCTAGGAAGAGCCAGGCCGCCTGCAGTCTCTCCTAACTTGGCAAACCGACCCAGTGGCACACAAGAGCCCACCTGAGCCTGGGACATTTCCTGCACATTGTCAGCAACTGCACAGAGGCACTCGGGTCCCTGCTTTCATGGAACTTCCATTCTAGTGGGGGAGACAGAAAACCAGATACACGCATGAATACATCGTAGTTAGGGGGCTTACAAGAAGATGGATGACAATTCTTACGACTGAGAAGCTCACGGCCCGGCCTAGGGTCTTCTCGGGGGGAATGTAAGCCACGCGGCCGGCCTTCCTGAGCCCGGCTTGGCGCAGCGTTCAACGCCACACGCGGCCCAGGGACTGAAGGCCGATGAGTCCTCTCCTCGCGGCCTAGCTGGGGAGGAAGGCGCGAGCCTGTGGGGCCGGGGGCCGTGGCTCCTGAGTGACCCCGTGGGCTCGGCACCCCGGGGGGCGGGAGGGAGGGGGCTATGCACACATGCACGCCAGACACTGCCTTATGGTTTGGAAGCTGTGGGGGGGATGGGGCGTCCCGCAAAAATTAACTTTGCACGGGGAGCTACCATCGATACTTATTAGTGCTGTTTCTATGGAGATCTTCGCGGGGCGCAGCCTGGCCCCCGGGGAGATTGCGGTCCCGTGGGGGGGGGGAGCGGGGGGGGGGAGGAGGAGCATCCAGGTGTCTGGGCATCGACCCCCACCCACTCTGCTTTGCGTGCGGCGAGTAACCAGCGGTTCAGCAAAGGGCTGAGTCAGGGCGAGTGGGTAGAACTGGGCTCAGCGGTCGGGAAAGGAGAGTAGAGGTGGGAGGGTGGAGGTGGGGAAGAGGGGGCGGGCTGGGGCCCACCTGTGGCTCCACCAGGACCCAGGAGCCTACGAGATGGTGAGGAGATGGCGGTGATGGAGGGGAGGTATTGGGTCAGACGAGACAGGCAGTGTGGAGGCCGGACAATGGCGGGGGTGGGGGGGTCCACGGACCCCAGCCCACGTGCCCCCTCGCCCTGGGGGAGGGAGGGGAGATGAGGCTCTGGGAGGTGAGACTTGCGATCTCTAAGGTGGGGACTGGTGATGAAAGCGGGCATTTCCATCAAGTGGTTTGGAGGTCAGAGGAGACAGTCTGCAAGAGGACCACTTGGAACCCCACCGGACCGCTGTTGGGGGCCATCACGGTTACTCGAAGGTGGCCGAAAGAATGACAGATCGGGATGCTCGGCAGCCAGCTCTGTAAGGGGCTCAGCCCGGGGCTTCACCTCCTCGAGCATCAGTGTCACCTCCTGCAAACTCGAGGCCCATGCCCCTTGTACCTGCCCCACACTTAGGTGCTAGAAACCTGGAAGGTGTCAGGATGAGAGCAGCTCAGAGAGGGAAGGCGCTGACCAGTGATGACTGAGCTATGCTAAAAGTTGAGCAATGGAGAAGGGAGCAGATGAGGCAGAGCCTTGCAGCCCAAGCACAAGATTTGGGGCATGAGCTCCTGAGGACTGGGAACCCTGGGGTGACTGAGCAGAGCAGTTCCAGTTTTAAAATAGCTCTCTGCCCACAGGGTGGAAAAGAGGCAGGAAGACAGGGAGCCTGGAGCAGGGGCCGGTTAGAAGGCTAGCGGTCCTGACGGGAGGGCAGGAGAAACTCAGTCGTCCTCAGGGCCTTTGCACTTGTGATCCCTCAGGCTTATGACACTTTTCTCCCTGACCTTTGCAGACCTCCACCTCCCTTGAGAGGCCTTCCCGGGCCGTCCCATCTGCGATAGCCCCGGCCCTCAGTCCCGCTCTGGCCCTGTCAGCCAGCACTAGCCAAAGTAACTGCTTATTTGGCTGCTGGTTTCCTCGGGCTCCTACAAGCTCCATGAGAGCAGGAGCCTCGTCTGCTCGTGGTTCCCTGAGCACAGCCCTGTCACCTGTCTCCTTGGTCCTTGGCCTTGACCGTCAAGGAGTCGCCAGGAGGTGCAGGCTGGCTGGGCCCCTCCTGGTCTCCCGGGAGCTGTTGTCGCCCTTGCCGCAGCAGGGTGGAGGGGAGGGGAGGGAGAGAGGGGGAGAGGACGGGCGGATGGGGTGGGGGGAGGGTTCCCACCACGGGGAGACGGTGACAGTGGAGGGTTGCACCGACGACTCGGCCAGGTGGGATCTCCCCACAGCGGCCTGGGAACGAGGTCAGCCCCCCAGAGGCGAGGGGCGTTCTGGCTTCCCCTTCGCTGCTGCGGGGGATTACAGGGTTCGAGGCGTGCTGGAGCCCTGGCACATGGAGCAGGCCGGTCCCTGACAGAAAGCTCTGGATCCTGAGAGGCACGTCAGGGCGTCCGCGACAGGGCAGGAGAGAACTCATCTCCCCATCTTCGAGTGTGCTGGGCGCTTTGGGGTGGCACCCCCTCGGGACGCATGTCCCTTATCCAAGCTGTATGGCTGCTTAAAAACAAAACAAAAAAAAAAACGAGCTCTTGGCATGTTTTGGGGCTGAACGTTCCAGTCCTTGCTGGCGAGAGAACACAAGGCCCCAGAACACAGCGATGAGCGAGAAAGCATCCAGCGACCCCAGGCATCGGTGACAGGTTTATTGTGGGGCGCTGCCTGGGCCTGCCAACACGGCCCACAGACATGACATTCAGAAGGCTCGCACATTCCATTTGCTGTCGGCCTCCCTAGTCTCCCGGCCACCAGCTGTGTGAAACCTGGGCCAGCTCTTCCCGTTTGCCAAGAGTCCTCTGCTGAGGCCGCCGCGTGCGTGGTGCGTTTAGGGACCGTGAGGAAGGTGTTCATAAAGCTGCTTGCTTCAACCCAGGTGGGCCTCCCGGTAGTGGCGGAAAGGGGCCTTGACGTGTGCACGAGTGAATGAGATGTCTGAAGGTTTTAAGGAAGCCGTCCAGTCTTTTCTCTCTGAAATCCCTCATCTGCAAAAGCACGTTTTCTGTAACATCTTAAAATGCACACAACCCTCTACTGTCTGGGCTTATCGCAAGGAAGCAGGAAGCCAGGAAAATGGATTCCTTCATGCTCAGGGACCAGGTGCAAATGCCTTTTCTCTCCAGTGAGAATGAGAGGAAGGCTATTATCTGGGGGTGGGGGTGGGTGGGGGGGCTTCCTGTCTGTTTGGTGGCATTATTGTCCCTCCATGTGTAAATGAGGAGCCTGGAGCACAAAGAGGTTAAGTAACTTCCCCGCCATCACCCAAGCAGTAAGGGGCAGAGCTGGAATTTGAACCCACGCTCTGAACTACCGCCCTGTATCCCTTCCTAAGCGTCCTAAAAGCCCAGGATACAGTTCTCTCAAGCCCTCCACCCCCACTATCTACTCACAGAAAAAGAAGATATTCCAAAGTCTTAAGAAATACCACACTGAGCTTGCAGATAAGCTGTGTCAGTGTATCTGGCACCATGTTTTTCCGGCAAAGGCCAGGAATGGAAGTGGAGACGCTATGGCCACCGCTCTTGGGGAGGCGCCAAGGGCGTCTGTGGTAAGCCGCGTCTTCAGAAGACGCCGCAGTGGGGGCGAGAGGACTAGAACGGTGGACGAGGCTGTGCACTGAGCAGGGGACACAAGGTGCTGGAACCTGGCAACGGGCCCCACTCCCAGCTGGGAGCGAACCACACGCGGGAAGAGGAAGCTATTGTCCATCTTTCCACAGCGGCAGCCGTGACCATGCGTGGCGTCTGGCTCTGAGGGGTGGCTGTTCTCAGGGTACAAGCCGGGGAGTCTGGGAACTGCCTTGGAGAACGTCACTGTAGCTCCCAGAGCCTCGGCGAGGGCCCACCATTCTCCAAGATCTGGACTTCACAGAACAATCCGTGGGGAGCATCTCTGCGCGCGCACAGACACACACACGCACACCCCGGGGCACAGCTGCGAACAAGAACCTGGTAGTTCCTGAGACGTACTGTGCTCAGCCCCACGTTGCCCTCATTCGGTCTTACAGCGGATTCTCACTTTTTACAAACTAAACCTTTACGTTTTTTTGTGGCTCGAGTCCAGTCATTTAAAAATGCCCGGGGAGTGTTTCATTTAAAGGATTGAACTTTCTCCCGACAGATCATGAATAGCTACACATCAGGAAACGTTCCGGGAATCTGGTTTTTCACGAGTGGAGTTTGCTTCAGGAAAGGCCCAAGAGAACTTTGGCTGATGTGAAATAGTCACATAAAGCTACACGAACTTTGACCTTATTATTAAGGTCCCCTATCCCACCAGAGCCAAAATATCAGACGTTTTGAAGAAGATGCTTTTTTCTTTTTTCCTTTCCCTGTGCATTTTAGGACTGCTGGCAGTCAATGTAGTTTCCATAAAAATTCTCCTGGGTATTTTTGGAACTAAAAAGAATGAATAGGATTAACTTATCATTTTGCTAGAAGAAAAAAAAATGAATATTCACTCTCAGAAGTAATTTTCAATGGGCCAGGGAGCAGGACTGTGATGGGGTAGGCGCGTCCGCAGCCACGATCTGGGTGGGTGCCTCCCCCCGTACCCCATTTCGGGGGTAGAGCTGGCCTGGACGAAGGTCGCCACACGCTAGCATCTCCCGTCCTTAGCCTCCTTCGTGGACCAGATAAGCAAGAGACCCCAGGAGCAGCCCCCTTGCCGGGACACCGCGGCTTTGGGGAAGCTCACAGCTGAAGGGAAGGGGACTGCAGACACACCCCGGTGTCCTCTCTGGGGGTGACGTGGTGTCCCAGGGACAGAACCCCGGGGCTTCCTTCTCCTTCATTCATTGCTCAACCCACTCATTCAAACAGCATTTCTGAGAAGCTCACCTACTGTATGCCAAGGTGATCGTACATAGTATGGAGCAACAGGAATTGCTGCTTTATGGGTGAGAAACAGGAATATTGGTGATTTCCTATGTTTCAACCTATTTAGAGGGTTTTCTTAAGCTGGCATTACAGGGTTTTTTTTTCTTCAGATGGGATCAAAGAAGGTGTAGAGAGCTGGGTCACCATCTGCTATGGGAGTCTGGATCTGCCTGATTCCCTTCCAGACACGGGGCAGACACCGGTGCCCACCGGAGGTGTAATGGTGTAATGTTTTTTTTACTTTACAAAGGAATGAACCCTTGCTTAGATCAGCTTCTCCTGGACACCCTTTTATGCAGAGGCGGTCTGGGCTTTGGCCCACCGGCCCCCACTCTGTTCCTACAGCTCCCTGGGCCCCACTCTGCGGTGCAGAGAGGCGGCTGGCCTTAAGAAGGCAACTCAGAACTACAAAAGGAAGGTGATCTCATTTGTACTCTTGTCCATATGCCACTGTACCGAAAGTCCACCCACATGACAAATCAATACCAATTATGAAATTAAATGACTTAATGACCAGTTATTTTTAACAACTCAAAAAAAAAAAATCTGACCTCTTTCAACTCTAGGGCCAAAGGAGATACCCAGCATGACTTTGCTAATTTAAAGATGCTTTTCCTCTCTTTTATCCAACTTTTTTGTTAGCCAGATTCTCTAAGAATAGGACTAAAGTATTCTATACCAAATTGCACGGTTTGGGGAATAGCCAAGAAGAATAAGATCAAGTCTAAAATACAGAACCAAGATTCTGGGACGTTTTAGGCTACGGATATAGAGCATGAACTTATTAAAGGATTACGTTTCCTCGACAGTAGTTACCGGCACAAACTCAGCCGCCAGCAGCAAGACAACCGTTTTGGCCGTGACCAACCAGGTGAACTCTAACCACGGTGGCCAGTGGGTGGGACCAGGGTTTCTCAGCCTGGGTACTGGTGACATCTGGGGCCAGATAATTCTCCGGTGCGTCGTAGCACCGGTAACAGCATCCCCAGGCTCCGTCCGCTAGATGCCCTAACACTCCCCCTGCTTGAGATGCGCTGCGCCGGATGGATGCCCTCCAATCAACTGCGAACTGAATGGCTTGCGAGGGGCAAGCAGCCCACAGAGTGATCGGCACAGAGGGCTCTGTGGAGAGTGACACGGTATGTAGAGCATTGCCCCCCCTTGACAATGTGTCACTTCCGGCCAAACTCAAGGCTGGAGAAGGAACATTGGCTTCTGTGGGTGAAGGGGTCCTGAGCAAGAGATGGGGCTCGCTGCCTCGATCCCTGCTCCCCAAGCGGGAGACAGAGATTCCTCCACCCACCTCTTGACCTTTGCATGTCCTGACATCTGTGCCCAGGACAGCCACTTCCCTTCCCGGCTGCATCTGGCCCTTACTGCTTTTGGGTCTCGGCTTAAGTGTCACTTCCTCTGGAAGGGTCCTCTGCCCCTCTCCCTGCTGCCGCCCTCCCTGCCCCATGTACTCTGGGGTCCGGCACAGATCACCTGACCTCACAGACACCCCCCCCCCCCCATATGTCTACATGGACTGCGGTAGTTTGGTTTCTGCTTGTTCTTCCTGTTAGAACACGGACTCCAAGAGGACAGGGACCCTGTCTCTACTGAGAACCCGGGGGGGCACCTCGCCCACAGTATTTGCTGAACTGATGAAGGAAATCACTCTTCAACCGGCTGAGGAGGACCGGTAAGTGAAGCTCACGACTGGACTCAAGCGCGTGGTCATCATCGCAAAGCGTTTCGTCAACGTGTACACTGGCTTATTTCTGCAAAGGCGACCAGACTGGCGTGTGCGAGGCAGAAACGGATGGCGACTGCGGTATGGAGGGCGTGAAAGTTCCCACCTCCACCCACACTTTCTGTTGGATGTTCAACAGACCCAGAACGACCCGTCTTTTGGAAAAATGTTTTGTGCCCTGAGTCCCCTCACGCGCCTGTCAGTGGATCAATGACACACGTCGGAAGCCCGAGGAGACAGTTAGCCACTGCGCTGCGAGGCCGTTCAAGTCTTGAAACCCGTCTTGTAAGGGGCACCCCTCTACTCCCTGATCGGGGGAGGGGTGGGTACCAGGTGAGAGGGAGGGCCGTTCAGAGAAGACTCGGGGGGGAGCAGAACGGGGCCTGTTTCTCAAAGCCCGAGCGTCCTAAGGGACACGCGGGCCGCTGGCCCCCTGCTGACATCTAGTCTGCCTGGTCCCCCAACACCATGGCCAGGTTCCAACACCAAAACACAGAGACATTTCCGTCTAACTTTTATATGAAGAATTTAATTATCTATACACGTCACTAATTCCAAAGGGTGTATTACAGTTGTTAAAGCCGCAGGTTTATATATTTATATATCTTACATTCATATCCATGAAAATACGGACAGGCGAGGGGACGAGGAGGAGCAGCCCCCATCCCCTGCGCCCCGGACTGGGGGAGGGCCTCACAACACACCTGCCAGCACAGGCACCCGCTCCCGAGGGAGATGTAAAAACAGAAGGTAACTGCAGGTTACAAAGGCATTAGTGGAAACTGGGAGACTGTGCTCGAGGCTTCCCCGGCCCGGTCTCCTGGGCTGTTGGCCACGGACATTTTTATTGAGAGCTTCCAACTAGCGTTTAAAAAGGACACACATGGCTTCAGCTACAACGCATTGGACACGTACACAGACCAGGAGCTCCGTTTCATATTAAGCTGCGGAAATCCCACAGTCTAGTTAAAAAATGTAAACATTGGAAATTAATCGCAGGGAGGCTTCTATACATTCTTTCTTGTCAAGAAAATTACTTGTTCGAAACAGGTCATTCTGTGAAAAGGAACTGGAATAAAAACTTCACTTAACAGAGACCGAGAAGAGACTGTGGGTGTCGTGGGTTGTAACCACCCCAACGGTGTCGACTACTGCTTGGATGGTATGAAAACACGCCAAATTAAAAACCCGAAACAGAAAACACCAACCCAACCAGATAAATCTGAGACCGAACAAAGACACAGGTGCTTTCTCATGGGGCTACAGGGTCACCGTGCAATATCCAATCAATGCAATGTGATTAGGGCATCGTACAAGGTAGTAGCTTTTGCCATGGAAAAGAACGGATTTCTTATGTACAGGATGTATTATTACATGCTCAGCAAGATACATCTGATACACACAAACAAGCACAAAACACCTTCGGTTTAATCGGGGTCATTCTACACGTCTTTAAAAACAGATATACTGAATTCCTCTGTAAGTCTACAGCGCGGGGTGGGGGGAGGGGGGCGGGGAACCCAAACTACACAATTTAGTTGATAACACTGGACAAAATGAAAAAAAAAATACATCAAGTCTCAGATTTACGGACATTTGGAACATTTTTTTAATAGCACATGCAGCATTCCTTGATAGTGGGTCTTTTTGCAAAACCGAAATAGCAAAGGAGTAATTGATTGATTTTTATTAAAAGGCTAAAATATAGTTTTTTTTAAAAACACTTTTAAAACTACTGAAAGCACCTGTGCAAAGGTGGGGGGACGTCAATTTGAGTCACTAGGAAAGCCACAAAAGGACCCACTACCCTGTGTATTTTTTGTAAGGTTCACTTCTATCTCTGTAAGTAAGAGCTCGACATTGTCATCACATGCGACTAAGGTAAAATGAGGTAAACTGCTCTGCAGTGAGTTCTTCTACTCAGAAGGCAGTAGGTGATCATGCTGGAAGTCACATGATCAAGGCTGCATCTCCCATCATCCCTCTGGGCAGTGATATGGGATAGTGGGTCTCTTTGAGGACTTTCAAGCCTGAGGGGGGGATGGACAACATATGATTCCTAGAAAAAGGAGGAAAACAACACATAAGCAAAACAAAACAATGAGCAAAATTCAAGCTAGGAAAATGAGTCAGGCATGTAAACAGCATGGTGCCAAAATGATTTAAAAAAAAAAAAAAAGGAAAAAGTGGGGAGGGGAGGGAAGGGACATGCTACAGAAGGAATGAAAACAAAACAAAACAAAACAAAAAAAAAAACCAAAAGAACAAAAACAAAAAACAACCCCACAAGATAAAGTCTTGCATTACAGAAGGTCTTCAAAGAGACTGTCGTGAATGCAGCAATGGTCTGGCTTTCCGCTCGGCAAACAAAGCTCAGCCGGCTCAGAGCAGTGCCGCACGGGTGACCGGGTGACCGAGAGAGACCAGAGGGGAGAGGCGGCGCGGCGGCCGAGGGCACTTACATTGCTGGCTTGGGTCCGTGTCCGCGGTCAGCTTCACATAGTTGGAGGGGAAGAGCCCCACCTGGCCGTTGACCTCCCCTCTCCACCAGTCGGGGTCGTCCTTGTTGAGGACGTTGATGATCTGGCCCTTGCTGAAGGCCAGCTCGTCGTCGTTCTGGGCGCTGTAGTCATACACGCCGATCACTTGGCACACTGTGGGAGACAGGGCCGGGTGAGGGCCGCGGGGCGCACACAGGGGGCGGCATGCGCTCCTTGCACACTCCCACATGGTGGTGTTGCGCTCTCGGGACAGGATGCAACTAAGTGGGCCGGCTCTGGTGGGCTTTTGCAAAGCGGGGGAGACCGGGGGAGGTGAGGGCATAAAAACCAAGGCGATGGCAGAATTTCACACTAAGTCTGTAGCTGGTGTGATACCTTCCTCTTCCTCGTGGGTTCGCGTCAGCAGAAAATCTACAAGGATGCCTGAATGCTCTCGGAATCGCTTCCCTGTGAGCGGAGGGACGCACCCCCGGAATGCTGACTGCACAAGACAGCGATGTAGCTGGGGGACTCAGCCACTCTGCTCTGCTTCCTTCCGTCTCCCCTCCCCCCCTTTTTTAAAGTGGGAGGTAATTAATCAGCTGACCCCCCCTACCCAAAATCCAAATCTTACTGAAAAGTAAAATCAGTGTTTTCTTCTGCTATTATCTTTGTGGCTCAAAATTTTGTCTCAAAGTAAGAAATCGCCATGCTCAAGAACAGTTTTTCCCCTTCTCACTTTCCCTCAAACCTGTGGGAGGTTAAACTGCTTTCGTTTCCTGGCTTGAGCACACTTTGGGTAAGTCTGCTCGGTTAGGCTGGGCCTCTCATTAATCTTCGTTGACCAGGCTATCTACGGGTTTAGGTTCTGCAGGTTAACTGAATCACTTCAGCCAATTATTTTGGTGGGTTTCAACCAACCCGATGAAGGGGCTCCCACGGCCCCCCCCTCAAGGGAGATGGGGTCCAGCTGGCACCGCCCCCTCTGCCCACAGGAGGCCACAGCACAGGCCGAGAGGCCCAGCCAGGGCTGGGAATAGTCCTGCTTTGCCAATCCCTGCATTGCTGACAAAGGCTGCCAAGTTGTCATCATATTTCACTGGGGATGGACGGCACAGATGCGAACGAAAGTTCTGCATTTTCCAGAAATGCCACCCACGAGCTGGTGGCTTGAAGACCTGAGGGCAGATTCCTGCTCCCCTAACCTCGCCCATCTCAAATATGACCAAAGCATCTAATTTGGTCTCCCGGGTCAGAAAATAGCCAACGGCCTCAGCCGCGGTGCCCTCTGTTCTTTTGAGCCCTTTAGGGGCGCGTGCACGACATCCTGTCCATTGAGCGAAGCCCCCTCTGTTCACAGGAAATGTCACGGGGGAGCTATTTTAGTCTTCGGCGAGCAGCACATTACAACCAACAGACCCCCGTGGCCTCCAGCTCCATCTCCTGACCTACTTAGACCCGGCCATTTATTTTTAGGAGTCCCTTTTTGTCCCCTCAGCCCCTAGCCCAAATCCCGATTTAAATAGCTGGAAGGAAATCAAGAGAAAAGTCTGGGTTTAATGCCGCAGCATTCACAACTCCTTTAGGAAGAGAGTTCCAACAAGGGCCCTGTTGTACCCAGGACAGCAAAGCTGCTTGGACGCTGGGTCCTTTTGAAAAACATATTCCATATCCCATCAGCTGGGGATCGGTCCCGGCGAGCACAAGAAGTATTTACAGCAGCTGTGAGAGCCTCAGTCCGTGAGGAAGCCGAGCGGGAGAATGGAGGGGCCCTGCAGACCGTCTTCCAAGGGGAGATGGCACGCTGCCTACCTGCCGGGAACGTTGCCGGCTTCGGGGGCTCCGTTGGAGTGATTTTGCTCGTCCCGGGGCTTAGAAGTTTTACGTAATTAGCGGGGAACCAGCCTATCTGGCGCTTCTTGCCACGTGCCTAGTAAGAGAATAACGACAGCAAAATGCTTAAAAGGGTCGTGATCCTTCAGAAGCCTGATCATTCAGGATCATTCCACTACGCAACCGAGCTCATACGCAAGGTTTACCTAGAACCGCGAACTGTCTGGTGCAAACAGCAGCATCTCTGAGTCTCTATATTACACATGAAAACACTGCAGCGAGAATTCAGACCGTGGTCATCCTTGGCCAGCGGGACCTGGAACGTGTCTGCATGGGCGGGGCCGTGTGGGCCCTGGCCGGGTGACACGGGGCATGTCTAGCACAGAGCACCCGCTCGGGCGGCGCTGGCTCTCCCATGTGACTTTCAGGGGACGCAGGGATGATGGCGGATGCCAACATCACGTATGGATTTGAGGCTAACAGTGACGACGATAATAAAATACTACTACTAATGACACATTTCTTGGGTGCTTGTGATGAAGCGGGCCCTGTGCCGAGCACCCCACGTGCATTTACCTGCACAAAACCAGAGGGAGAATACTATGACCATTCCCGTGTCCCAGATGAAGAAAGTGAGGCCCAGAAAAGTCCAGTGACAGTTTCCGGGCTACAAGCCAGGTAGTGGTAAGCCAGTAGTCACACTCGCGCCGGCGTTTTTCTTATGGATAACATGAGATAACACGCGTGCAGTATCTACAGAACACAGGGGGTCTAAACCTGACACTGCCCAAAGGGGGGGAGCTGCGACCTGCGACTCGATGAGGTCAAGAGTGTAGCTGGGAATCACGGGAAGCGCTACGAGCACCAACTATGCCAACGGGAACAGAGAACTCAAAATGATTCATACATGTGTGCACACACACGCACACACACGCACACACACGGTAGCTCTAGAAGCAAGACTGGTAAAAACAGTTGCCTTCGAGGACAGGGGTGGGAGGGAGACCTTCTGTAACCCCCTTTGCTCACTTTTGGATTTTAAACCCTAGGAATATATTCCCTATCCCCAAAATAAGAAAAGAAAACCAGAAGAAAAGAAAACTTCCTTTACCTTAATTCTGCCCTCCCACCTGCCAAATTACGGAGAAGGATCCATCTGGGTTACTTTTAGAACACGGATCAAGTTCCCCTTTCCTTGTGGTCTGACAGACTTTGTGCCCTTGGCTCAAGGACTAAAGCTTACAGTGAATCCGCCCACGACTGCAGCCTCTCATTCGCAAGTCCCCACGTGTTCCTCTACCCAGTAGGCCGCCATATGGCTTGTGATGACTCCGACATGCCCCCACCCCTGCACTCTCACAAGGGCAGAACACAGAGCTCACTGGCAATTTCTTCGTTTGTGTACCCACAACGAGAGACCCTGGTGAAGGCACCAGAAGCCCTCCCACACCTGGCAATTCACCCATTTTCTTGGAGATTGCGAGAATTGTTCAAAACTCTCTTTTGAGCAAGGTGCTAGGAGGGTGAGGACAAAAAAAAAAAAAAAAAACAACGGTTACCACCTTCAAAAAGCTGATAACCTGCACACAGATGTAAGAAATACGGGTGAAAAGCTAATAGCAGCAACATCAATAATAAACACCATGCGTGGTGTGGGCATCGGGACCACCACGGCTCAGGGGAAGATGTCCCTTCTGGAGGAAGTGGCCAGCTTTGGTGGCCTCCCACTCCTGGGGAGGCATGTTACTCTCAGGGAGGCTCCGGAGTCTGGGGGAGGGCTTGTCGTCAAGTGAGAGCAAGTCACCAAATGCGATGAAGCTGGAGCAGAGAGGTCGCCAAGGGCTGGTCAGACTAGCAAGCGCGTGGCACAGAAGGGAGGAGGGCATCTGTGGGCAGCCTCAGGGGACACCAGCACAGGAGGACAGAGAGGAAGTGGGTCCCGGGTCCCCGAGGTCAGATTCCTGAGCCCGGCAGGTGAGTGTGGTCAGCCCCACTGGACAGGTGTGGCTGCCCAGGACAAGCTGAATCTCTGGCGACACTCTAGACTGTGCGGGCCGATCCGGCACTTCACTGTTTCCCTAGCTGCCCCGCATGCACAGAGAGGTACTTCCTTCTTCAGCTCACCGCAAGAGCCATCTTCCCCTCCCTGACCAAGGTCTGCCTCGACGAAATGGCGAACCGAGGACACGGACACACACACACACACACACACACACACATATGCACGCGTGCACACCCCACGCGCAGGAACTAAGCCTGTTGTGATGCACGGATGTGGCTCTTGTACCACACCTTACACTTAAGGATGGCGGGCTCGGCTTCCGTAACACCACGGCACATGAGGACGACTCTGCAGGCGCCTCTCGCCGTGACTTCTCGCTCTCGGAATGCAGCAGGCAAGCCCATTTGGATAAACCTTTCCGTGAATCCTTAGCTCTCACAATTCTGCTACTGACTGGCTGCTTGAAGCTTAGAAAACAAACACGCAGACTCAGACAACGGGGCGCCTCTCGATGCCCAAGCACAGCGAGGTGGTGGGGGGTTCTGCTGGACTTTGCAGAGACGTCCTCGCCTTATATTCAAATGTGGACAGAGAATTTTCAACAAACGGAAAAGACACTAACTTGCAGCTCTCCTTCCCACCAACCGCCTGGGTTCTTTTTCCGGATCAGAATCAGCTGACCAGGGGCCAGAGTGAGCTGCTCGGGGCCGGTGGCCGTGTAGCAGGCGATCACCTGCGCGATTTCTGGAAGACAAGATCAAACATGGTGGCGTGGTGTCAGGGTCAGGAGAAGAAATCCCAGGAAGACGTGGCCACCTCCCCGGTTCCCGGTTATCAGCCACAAAGCCAGTGCCCCGCACTGGTTTCCTACTCAGATGAAGAGAGCTCACTCAGCAGCCCCCGTCCCACGGCCTACAATCCAGATGCCCCAGGGCTCGGCTGGTCTTTTGGTTCTGCTCTAGGACCTCCTCATCATCCCTCAGAACTTATTTACCAAACTTCCCTCCACGAACCCTCTTCTTGCCCCCCAGCTCCCGCCCCTTCGGTCCCAGCCCCTCCCACACTTGCTGCCAAGGCCCTGGGGCTCACCGCAGGGCCCGGTTCCTCGGCACCCCGGCCTCTGCCCCGCAGGGCTAGCACCCGGCGCACTCACGGTTGGGTAAGTGAATAAAGGGACTCCCACCCGCCGAGAAAGAGGAATTCTATTTTCTCCAGAAACTTTCGGGGGGCCTGGCGCTAGCTGATTCAGATGTTGTGGCTTTAGGCTCTCAGCCCCACCCACATGACCCTTTTCCTGTGGCTCCCATTCTGAGGGGGATCCTTAAATATGAGGTGGGAATCATGTCAATGCAGGTTTATTTTCATTTCAAGTTAAAAAAAAGAATCAGGAGTTAAGAGAATTTTATGCAAAAACAGTTCAGCACAAGGGAAAAAAAACCAAAAAACATAAACAGTTCTGTACTTTCCCTAAATGTTAAAAATCTCATGGGAAATAACTCCAGCAGCACCACAGACCAGGCTCTGAAAAGTACATTTCTACTGGCACAGGAGGTCGAGTACGAAAAAACAAAATGCTTCTCTGAATTCTGGCATATCCGCAGTGACTGCTTTTGAAACTTCTAGAAGCAATACGGAACAAACTGTTCTGGTCCTCCACGCTCTCTCCCCACCATAGCAGATCTTGAAAGAAAGAAGGAATGAGGGAAAGCAAGCAAGAAAGAAAAGAGGCAAAAAGGCCCCGTGTCCTGACGGTACTTCCTCCTGTTCCAGAAAGCACGTGCATTCAGCAATCCCCTCTGACCTGCTCTGCCATCGGCCACCGGCCACCAGGCCGTCAGGGGGCAGGCCCGGCCCTGCCAGATGCTTCGGGGAGATCAGGGACAGCAAGAAACAGGCCAGCTTACACACACCTCGGCCCTGCTGAGAGCCCTCGCTGGGAAATCTGTGCTGGGGGTAAGAACTCTCCCCTCACCCGCCAAGGACTAGCTCTGGATTCCAAGAGTTTTTGGTCTGGAGAGAGTCCAAATGAGTGTCCCATTTGGCCTCAGACTTTCCTGCTCCTCAAAGGACCTGGCATGCCTAGCCAGCGATCTGCCCCCAGCTTTCTTTCCTGTCTTTTGTGTCCCTGAGCAGCTCGCTGGTTTCAGTACAAAGTTAAGCCCATCTGGACCCTTACGAATGATAATTCAAAATGTAAAAATCCTCACAGCTAAAACAGAGATGGGGACCCAGGTGTCCCAGCCTCTGGAGTCTGGCTAAAATCCTATGACAACCCGAGAACCCACTTTCCTTGTCAGGTAAGCCCTTCCGGAGCTGAGCACCAGACCCAGAAACACCAGACCCCCCCCAACCGACCCCAAGGAGCCTGTGGGGAACGCCCCCCATCTACCATCTCCTATGGACATAAGAGCAAAAAGATGTGCCACACAAACCATATGATTTCACATCTGCTTCTTACCCCTTGGGTTCATGGTACTATTTGTAGAACGTGTGATTTTGGTTCAATAAACTACAGCACTGAATTGAGAGGGATGACTGCCATTTCGTACCTTCAGCTTATACCTGAGGAAAACCACCCTGTGGCTTCTAAATTAACGGGACTTTTACTTTGCTCTTTGAATCCCGGCCACTATTTCTGTCCTGGGACTGAACTGTGGTGTCAGAGAGGAAATGAGCTTCCTGGACCTCCCAGGAGGATGAGGGTGCGGCGGCTGCGCCCAAATCTTGGATCTCCACGCATTACAACTTGCCACCACCTTGCCTGACTCTCTTCTTCGCGACCCACGAGAACATTCTGTCTAGTGACGTCCCCACTCTCCATGTGTAAAGCGCCAGCTAGAGTTCATAACCATGGACATGTTATGAATGGATTCCGAGAAAAGGATAAACTCCAACCCCTCTTACGAAAGATTCTGTTGTCTCCCTTCCAGGCTTCTGGCCCTCCTGAACAAAGATTGGGAGCAACTATCAATTACATTCAAAACATCGAAAAAGAAGCATCAGGGTTTGTAACTTACCAGGTTTTTTTCCTAAACTCCCTGTTTTCCCAGCAGTTCCAGAGCCCTTAAAATAGAGCAAAAGATCTCATTTGCATACTGCAGAGTTTCGGTCATGCAACTTCAAACACGATCAATGACGACACAAGCCCACTTGAGCCCCCGGCGCCCCCCTGCTCATTTTGGGGAAGCACGGCAGCCCTGCATCTGCTGCCATCAGATGAGTATCAGGAAAACAGGGGACAAATAAGTGCTTTAAACACACAGCTTTTACCCTCTTCTTTCGGGAAAAGTGAGCGAAGGATCCGGCACTGTAGGGTCCCAGAGGGCTGGCTCAGGTGCTGTCCCCAGGGCAACCCCACCCAACAGGGGGTGCCGGGCGAGGAAGGCTATTGCTCGAGGTCCGAACACTGGGCTCCTGCTTATGTTCAAAGGGCTCTTAAATATTTCACACAGAAGAACTACGGAGACTCTGACATCCGTGAGCCAACATCCAGATTTACTACGTAAAATATTAATAGTTTGCTACACTTGCTTTAGAACTTTCTTTTTTCTTTTTAAATAACAGAAACAGCGTAGTGGCCATTCCAACATGCCTCTCCCATCTCATTCACCTCTTTACCCACAGAGGCAGCCACTGTCCTACATATCCTTTCCGCCCAAATCTTACACTGTTTAAATCCTGAAATTCCTCTGTCAATGCTGGCTGCACAATCCACAGAAGCAGACCAGACCAGAGTTTTTTTTTGTTTTGTTTTGTTTTGTTTTTTGGCGACTATTAATTGTTCCAAAAGTGCTCTGGGGTTGAATTCCTTTATGGATACTCATGGAATTTTAAACCAGCTGAACGAGCCGATAGGGACCTCGAGTCAGGACAGGGGTCAGACCGTAATCTGTCATTACTGAGTGCTTTATTCTGAACTGATTTTCATTCTTGAGTCTCTGTCTGGCAGTAAATTAAGTATTCCAACCAAGACAAAACAGAAAAGGCTTAATAAAGTAAATGACAGTTACTGTAAGAATAAAAACATGCCATTTATCTAACTTATCAGAGTCCCTTTATTTTGGTTACTGAAATTTAATAACTATTTACCAGGGAAAGTCTGAGTTACAATTTTTACTCTGATTAGGATTTCTGTATTAACAGAATATATAATACCAATCTCCCTGGCTATTTTTAGAGGCTGCGTATCTAAATGTAGGAATACTAATGAAACGAGATTCCAAAAAGACCAGTTAACTTTCTCGGTGTGTACTTAGAATACACTCCCTATAGTTCATAAAAGGATCAAGGCATTTGGCAGCACCCAATGATAGAGTCCAAATAGCTTCAGTGCGTTCCCCGCTTTCCTGTAAGTAGGCTCTATGCCCAACATGGGGCTTGAACTCACGACCCTGAGATCAAGAGTCACATGCTTTACCGACTGAGCCAGCCAGGCACCCCAGTGTGTTCCCTTTTTGACGCCATGGCCAGCACACAAACTAAGACACACTCAGAGGGCGGGTTCTGTCCTGGCCCCCCTCAGGAATGCGGGAGAAAAGCTGCCCCAGGGTATGTGTCCCGTCCTTTCTCCTTTGGAGAAGGGATGCCAGGATAGGACCACCTCTCCCAGGCCCAGAGGGGCAATTCTGGTATCTGAGGCTGGGTTTGGTTTTAGCAGGAAATTTTCCTTAGACACTGAACTCTGTATTGAAGGAGAATGAAAGAGCTGACTTTTTAGATTTTTTCATCATTGTGAAATAACGTAGCTAAATATTTGTCCAAAATCTTTAGCATTTGTTGGTTCTTCTGTGGCTCATATTTTAAGACTGTGGCTAAAAAGCACCTTATAACTCAGCTTACCTTTAAAAAAAGTTAATTTTTTTTTAAGTTACTGATTTCAGATTCTTTTTTTTTAATAGAAAACTAGTTTATCAAAATACAATGTAAGTAATGGCTTTGGTCTTTCAAGTGATCCAAAAAGGTAGTCATTTTCAGAGTCTTCACGCCTAGTGGTAGAAATTGAGTTTGGTTTTAGTTTTTCCCTTGCGCTTCTGAGGTATCACCTGTATGATTCTTACTGGATCCAACTGGATTCCTGGAGAGAAGCCCAATTCTCCCCTCTCTGGGTCTGCCGAGGACAATTTGCTGGCTGTCCTACCGGAGGGAAGCACTTTCTACCAGGCTTCTGCCAAATTCTCTAAAGGGAAGCAAACTCATGCAAATCCCTCCCTGGGCATCTCAGTAAGCTGCTCTCAAGACCACAGCAAGGGAAAACAAAACAAAACAAAACAAAATAACCAAAAAAACCCCAAAACAGCTAAAATGACATTCCCTGAAAAAACAAAACCCAAGCAAAATAAAAACTGCTCCTGGGCGCTGCAAGGAAGGCGAGAAGGGAAGGGGAAGCATGGGGCCAGGCTCCAGGCTCCCAAAGCAACTGCAGGTACCAGGGCCTGGGGACCAGCCCAAGATCCACCGTTGTACTGGCATGCCAATTTGAGACGAGCTTTGTCCCCCTGGCTTACACCTGGGAAAGCCAGTGTTAAAAAAAAAGAAAAAGAAAAAAAAGAAAAAGCCAATTCTTGTTGGTTTATTTATGTGCAATGGATCTGTTAAATGACATTGATTTACCCCAAAATTCTCCACTAACTTGAAATTCGCCACTACGGGACAGGCTCCCAAAACTCCGGGGCGGGGGGGTGGGGGGGGGAAGGCCGGGAAACCACCCCGCAGTTTCATTAAACTCGCACCACCTCAAGACCACTTGGTATGCCACTGGATTTTTAGGGCCCCATGTCACGATAATGGGAGCCATTTCCAATTTATAAGGATAACGGCATTTAGAATAAATTCAGGTCCCTGATCAGTGGGCCTGAGGTAGTAAGGCCTAGCCCAAAGTGTTATGGAGCTCTTATGTCTTCCTAATGTGTAGGCAAAAATATAAATTTTAGAAACTCTCTACTGCCCAATGTTCTGGGGCCCATATCACCAAAATCCTTTTGTTTACATGGGTGAAATATTGCTGTGTGCCTTTCTGCGGGTATCCCACAGATCAGTGACCCTGAAGGCCTAATGAAACACGTTCACTCCAAATCCTAAGTCAGTCACATGCAGGGACAGAGACGAATGCTGAACATGAACCCAGTTGACTCAGCCCAGCCTCCACTTGGTCCCCAGGGAGTTCTTCTGCTTGTGGGAAGCCAAGGCTTACCCTGCGGCACCAAATGACAAGTTCAAACAATTACAGGTCGCTCTGTGTTTGCTGTCAAGTTCCTGGAACTTAGCCAAACCCATCAAAGCATTCCACCGTCAAATACAGTGGCTCCCCGCAAAGAGAATCACCGCACAGAAAGGGAGAGGAAACAGTTAATGTGGGTTTACCTCTGAGTCCTTAAGCCTCACATAGTTAGAAGGGAAGACTCCGGACTTGTCGCCCACTGTTCCTGTCCACCAGTCACCATCTTTCTTGGTAACCAAAATCACATCCCCTTGCTGAAAGGTTAAATCGCCTTGCTCAGAACTCTCGTAAGTGTACATGGCAATAAATTCTGGTGGGGAGAAATATTGAGATACGGAGAGAGCTTGATTGTTCACAGAAATCCCAGACAGCTTTGCAAATGCAAGTTTACGAATAAGGAGGTTTGGATGAGATCCACTCAAGAGAAAGGCTTGTCACGGATAAAACAGAACTAACTGCAGTACACCCTGGGCTCCAAATTCCCCAATTGCACATAAACATTTAGTAACTGCAGACAGGGGGACCATTCCTGTGAAGGCCCAGCCATGGGAACAAAAAACGCCAACTGCGTGTCTACCAACACTGAGTGCCAGGAGTGGGCTATAATTTAATGTCATGATTTCCTTTTAAGTGAAGATGGCTTTTACATTTACCTTTAACTAACATTTACCGAGCAGTCGTGCTGAGCACTGACTTGGAGGCCCGGACACACGGGCTCTTGTACCCAACCAGACAGCTGTATTTCCACTTGAAGGGCACCAAGTCACAATTGTGGAGAAGTTTTAGATACAGTATAACTTTTCTGCAAATTAAATAAGACACACTGTTCATTATTCAAGTGCCCGAGTGAAAACTTATGCCCTTTTGTGCCATATTCATAGATGGTGGGAAGCTGTTAAAACACAAAAATAAAAGATACACGCTATTTAGTTAAAAACGGGCATCTATGTGTCATTCAGGTGCACAAAGAGGGAGCACGGACTGATAGTAACAGTAATGTCTCCTTAATCCCAGAAAACAGCAAACCTTTCTGAACAAGTTGAAAAGCAATCTCAGTTTCTTACATTTTATTATTCACGTCTTAAAGAATGAGAACTAATGTTCTTTGCACGGGAAGGGTGGTGCGTTCCAGAGGAAAATTTTCTTTTTAATTACAAAGAGTTGATTTTACTAAGGCTCAGAAAGCAAATCAAACTCTCCGAAAGATCACTAGACACAAAATTCTAGACGCTACACCAGGGGCGGGATAAAAGATTTACAGAAAGATGAACCTAGGTTTCTTGCTTCTACTTTTTCTCCATTTTATCCTCAGCTTTTGGGTATTTTTTTTGAAGTAATTTAAAAAGATCACCATTTACCTAGTCAGAAAGTTCATTTTGATGACGGATGATGCCTGCTTCTGGCTAAAACTTCAGAGGGAGCCCTTGAATTCAGAGCCTAATGTTAATTAATGGGCAGAAATTTACTATGGAGGAATCCTTCTGGCTCATTATAAGAGCCTCTGCAGGGAGTATTAATGAAAGCTAAAACAAACACAAAAAAACACAAGGCCCCCTAACGCGTGTGCTAATGTGGGCAGTTCTGCATCGTGGGAGAGCCCTCCAAGGGCTGCGTCAGCCTTGGTGGCGACTGCTGGGGAGTCGGACCCCGCGGCAGACCCACGGTCATCCAAATGTGCGAATGTGCGAGGGTGAACAGAAGCCTCTCTGTCTCCAGTCTTCTAGCGCGGCTAACGCTCACCTCCACAGTTACAACTGGAAAACCGATTTCCCACACACGGAAATCAAAGTCTGGCAGTCTTGCTAAGGACATTCTTTTCTCATTACTATCTTCCTTCTCCTGCTTTCTCCGTGCTCTGACCCTTCCCTTCTGCTGTTGCTCTGTCACTTGCCCCTTAGCTCGTGTTAAGACAGGACCCTTGGCAGATCGGCACTCCTCCCCGTGATTCCTGCACTGCAAAGTCGCTTTCTCAAAAATGGATCCAAATTTTGAAGTTACTTTCAAAATGCTTCAGAAACTTCAGGAGCCTGAACTCTGGCTGAACCTGCGGCTGCACTCGGCGATACCAAGGAGACTGGGAAAGACCGCGGCTTCGCTTGCCCCGCTGTGTGCACAGGCATCTGCGGGACTCAGTGGGGACTCGGTGAGAACGGGGACGTGGGAGGAGGGACCCGAGGTGGCACTCTGACCCGCCTCCGGAGACATTTACCACACGGCACTGGCCATTCCCAAACCGACAAATCTATTCAATCTGGCGTACAATTTACTTTAACTGTGATCGCCTTTAATGCAGTATGAATAAGGGCCTCATTAATATACGCAGACAGCTTTTCTCTGAATGTCAACTGCCAAGCTCTCCCACGCCACTCCGGAAGGCCAGCGATCCCCCTCCTATGCTCCCTAATATTCCTAAATCATCTGACAGTGGATGTAATAAATGTCAGCAGGGATTAGAATCTCTCTGTTACCCAACTTTAAACATGCGTGTGGTTCACCGGTGACCTCTGTGAGGCCTCAAGGGACAAGGCCTCCGTACATGTTTCCAAACAAATTAGCATTCATCGGTACTATTCCTAGATGAGAACGCTCGCTGCGTTGAGTGGCTCGCCATCAACAATCCGGGAAACGAAGCAAAAAGGCAAGAACACTAGTGGACGCTCACAGACCTTTCTCCTAAAACGCCTGACACAGCTGATCTCCTAATTCTTTGTAATAACTTCCTACCTGAAGGGTGGTCAGTATGTCCACCTTCCAGGTGAGGAAGCGAAGGCACGCTCAAGAGTACGAGGCTGGCCGGCGAGAGCCAGGGTATAAGCTTCGGCCCTCCAAGGAGACTTCGTTGGAAAGAATACACTGAAACTGGGCAGAACTGTAAAATTCGCTTTATACAAAATTGACCACACATGCTGTGTTTAAAAGAGCTTTTTGGTGCCTCGTTCTGCTAACACTAGTGGATAAAACACTCATTCAGATGACTGATAAGCGTGTATAAACGGAACTCTACTAATGATCGTTTTGGTGGAAACGGCAAAACCGGGATCCAATAAAATGCTGGATTTGTTTGGCAGTGATGAGGTTTCTACGGCTGTTATCTATAAACTACAAACATTTCTGCTTCTTGAATTCCTTTTGGAAAAGTAAGTGTGTTACCGAGAGTCTGAAAGACCACTGGACCTTAATCCTTGCTGTTTCCACTGAAACAACTGTTTTCATAATTCTGTCTTTCACAAGGCTTGCTTTCTGAGGAACGCAACAACTTCATGATGGTGAACAAACTAAACCAAATACTCTATCTTCACAGAATTTATTTGAGGAACCCACAAAAACTTAGTACACAACTGGGTAGACCTCTGTTAGCTAGGAGCACTGATCCGACTTCGGGTGGAAAGCCCGTCAGCTTCAGGCAGCACTCTTCAATTAGATGAGAATGGCCACACTGAATGCAGAGAAGACGGGGGATTTTTACCAGTCAAGCCTGGATTATGTGGGTTTTGTTCATTTTAAACCTCATGGGTATACCGGCATGGGTGATCCTCAGAATTATGTCCAGAAATAAAGACCAGGAAATAAAGCAATTAATTATTTGTGTCATAAATACTCAAAATGACATTTTTAGGCCTAAATTATCTGGTGTGGTTATTTACCAGGAACTGAAAAACTGAGCTTCTGTGTTTTCTTTGAGGTGGCAGAGATGGCAGAGATCGCTGGGACAGCTTTACTCGACTGTGTCGTTAGTTTTGAAACAAAACACTGAGGTATGGGTCAGAGGAGAACGGGCTCTATCAGGGGAAGCAGCGACCATGATCTGGCCACAGAGATGCTCCCAAAACTGGATCCCTAGCGACTCTGGTGGGCCTCTTTCAAAGGTCAAAGGGCTCGTGACCAAGTATTATGACAAGATTCAGTGTTTATGATCAATGTATCTGATACTATTTTGAAAGTCTCCGTGAAGTACTCTGCTTCTGTAAAGATCTAACCTTTCATTTTACCTCAGCGTGGAGCACACCGAACGTCAATCAACGTAGTCTATTTTAGAGTGAAATCCCATCTCATTTCAAACATTCACTGTTTATATTACGTGATCCCCTTGACCCGCCTAAGGAACATAATTTGACTCAGGTTGTCTCACCTTCTCCCGAAACGGCCGGCTTGGCTGCTGGTGAAGCTACTCTCTTCAGACTAGCGGGACTTTCTGAAGAACCAGAATCTATGCTGGAAGAGGTGGGAAGAGAAGGTACTTTAATTTTTATCTTCAAAGGAATGAATACAAATGACACTAATTTTCCTTTTTTTTCTTAAAGATGCTGAATGTTTAAAACTCTGCCCCATCCACAGCAGAAAAAGGCATACTTGGCTAAGTGAAAACACAGAACGTGCAAAAGGCAGGATTCTGAGCTCGCATTCTTGTTTCTCAGTACTTGCTACGTGGGGTAAGCAGCCAACGTACTGATGTATTTGCAAGCATGAAGGATAGATGCTTGTCCACGATTTTTGCTATTTTTCTCTCCTTGAAGCTCATAATTTGTTTCGAGCACCTACATGATTGCAATAATTGAACTACAACCTTTATGTTAAAGGATCCATGCTCTAAGGTTCCTAAAAAAAGAAAGAATTCGTTCTTTCTGTAATTTTCCCACATGTTTTGGGCCTCTAAGTCTTCGTGTGTATCTGGCATACTACCGGGTACTAGGCACGAAGAGAGGCATAGTGTGCAACAAATCCACAAGAATGTTCCAGGCCTCAGAGTAGAATTCCCACTTAGAGAAGTCACTGAAAAACAAGATACGCAGCCTTCCACGAGTGACGGAAAGAAAAAGACCACTTATTTGTCAGAGGCTGCCTTCTCCGGGCACGTCCCCTAACTCTGTACTTAGAGGATCCGAAGACAAAATGATCCTGCAATCCCATCTGTGAATCTTAACCAACAATGCAAGCAATACTTTAATGCCTAACGTTGTTTTCATCTAATAGAAGCAGATAAACACAAAAATACCTTGTAGATTTCCTTATGGGCCCTGAAATGAGTTTCACGTAAGACTTGGGGAACCAACCCTTCTGACCTTGAACTTCTCCAAACCACCACATGTCTTGCTGTTCCAGGACGGTGATGACATCATTTTTGTTAAAATTTAAGTGGTTGTCTTTTTTGGCTCTCCAAGGGTACAGGGCTTGGGCTTGTAGACCCTCCACCTTCTCGCCCTTGTGTGGAAACACATAAAGGACCTCTCGTTACTCCGCGATCGGTTACCAACTCCCGCGACATCAGCACTGGCGCCAACGCTCCTTTCCAGCCAGCGCACATGGGGACACACACGGCCATGAAGGGCCCTGCTTCAGTGTAGCAGGGGGGCTGGATGCATCCCTGTGTCTTAGGAACCGCTTCTTTTCAAAACAAGAGGTGAAAACCTGCCGGCCTACTCACAAGGCCATTGTCGGGCCATCTCGAACGCTCCCTTTAAACGAGCCAGGAGGTCATAATATTTATTTTCTGGCACCTGGCTGTGTGCCTCTTCTATCTGGTTCCATTTTAACCCCCAAGTGGCCCAGGGCACCCCTCCCGCATTTCCTAACAGATTCGGACGTTTGATGGAAGACTGATACGGGAGCGGAAATCGTATGGACTCTCAAAGGATAATGAACTGATATCTGAGTTTAGGTGGATACGGGAAAATACGCCCCGTGTTGGATTGTGCTTGTTTTAGGTCCTTTTTAGAGACACCGGGCATAAATGTGTTGTGATCCCCTGCGAACGTCTACATGCAAAGGCAACGTAGGGTTACAAAGAGGAATGAAATGCCACCTCTGCCTCCTTAAAATAATTTAGGTTAAAAGACTTTATTAACCACAAAGTACCATAAAAAAGGACAGTACGATATTCTCAGCAAAGACTTCACAATTAATGAAGGAGAAAGAGATACAGACAACGATCTATATCGCTTGGAGGAATGAAATCTACCACCAACAGGCTCCAACTGTTCACTGCGGGAACAGGGAGGAAAGAGGAAGGAATTCTGTCTGAGGGCAACAGGGACAATTTCCCAGAGGAGGCAGCACTGGAGTCGGGCCTCGAAGAGCGAGGAGGACTGTGCGAGCTAGGGCTTCGGAAGAAGAGCACTCCAGGCCGAGGGCACAGCACCGGCAAAGGGTCCAGGAAGAGGAGCACGGTCCCGGGGTGCATGGAGCCTAGTTTCATGGAGGGGTGTAGTAGGAGACGCAGCTGGAAAGGCAGGGTGAGGCATTTATTACCTTTTTAAAAACTGTAACATAAAACCATTACTATATCTTAAGATAATACTAAAAAAATACAATGTCAACTTTCCATCATAAGTGAAAATGGACAGAAACAAAGGATAATGGCCAAAGACAGCTCAGTCAGAACCAATGTGTACTTGCCTTTAGGAGACATTTTCCTCTCGACGATTGATGGTGAGCATTTATGCAGGTCAAATACCCCAGAGGCCACGTTGACCACCTTTCCACCCCAGTCTTCCTGGGACCTCACCTTCTTAAACCTACGACGTACCTCCTCCCTTCCATCTCGGCTCCACACTCTTTCAAATCCCAGAGTCTCTGCCTCCCATTTTCCTCCCTTGGGCTCGCAGGAGCTCCCCGTCCCACAGCCCGCTGGCTTGGGGCTGTTTTGCGCTGTCCAATCCTTCCGGCTGCTTCCATTTGTTCCCCTGCCAAGCCATTTCAACTGGGTGAGCCCTCGCTAGCGTCTCATAAACTCTTCCTGAGACGGTGTCCCTGTGCCTGCCTCGTCGACCTTTCTGCAGGGACACAAGTGAATAACCCAGCCCAGGGCCAGCCGGACACAGCCTGGACTCGGGGTTGGAGCCCTGTGCGTGTCACTTACTAATTTCGTGACTTTGGACAACTGTTTCCTCTCCCTAGGCCTCAGTTTCCACCTTATAAAACAGAAACACTTCCTCCTGAGAGCGTGACCACAACGGTACCATCCGAACTCCTTTTCCTCCTTTATCTTTCTCCAGTCTCTCTTCACTCTCCCTCTCCCAGAAGAAGAATCCTGTCTTCCTTCTGCACATTGCTCGTGGTTCCCACCCCCCACCATGAAGTTCCTGGTGTCTGATTCGGGGGTCCCTTTCTCCCCGGTGCCCTCCCTCTGCTTTGCTCCTGTGACGTTGGGGTCACAAACCTCTCCACTCGCTCTCTTTGCCTCCCAGCCCTTCACAGTCGGTTTCTCCTATTCCTTCCCAGGTCACACACGTACACTCTTCTTGCCACACTGACTGCTCTCTGCCCTGATCACCAACCCCCTTTCTGCAAACAGCCGACAGAAGCAAAGGGAAGGAACCCCTCTGAGCGGGAGCTTCTCCTCCTCTCCCAGGTCAGACAACACACACACTGCACATTTTCCGTTTCCTTGCTCTGTTCTCTCTTTTCTGAAGATCTCGCCCGTGGCCTCAGAGCTTATCTACATCCCCACTGCCTATCGGACGGGCCCGCGTTCACCTTAAACCGAACACACCACAACCCGGCTCCTCCCTCCAACTAGAAATCATTTTCTCTTTGGGGCCCCTGTCTCTCTCTGAGGTCAAGTCCTTGGCTCCATCTGAGACCGTTTTCCTTTCCTTTGGCTCCAACAGGAGTGCGACGCGGTCCTGCTTAGCGGTCGCCGCTGCCCAATGTCCTCTGCCTGCCCCTCCCCACGAACCTGCCCCAGGTCAGAAACTGTCCCCCACCCCCAAATGCCTGCCAGATGGGCATTCACTCTGTTTGATTATTTATAGACATTTCCTTCCTTTATCTTTACTGTAGTACGTCAACTACTGCTTTATTGTATGGAGTAGTAATATTCAGAACAACTACTTCATCCCGTTCACCTGTCATTGGCCAATCTTTTCCGATATATACTCCCTGGTCTCCCCAGATTGACTGGCCCAAGCTTTTCCTGAAACACTCCGCTCTCCTACCTGAAAGCCTCTCCTCACAGTATCTGCCGGCTGACAGGCCAGCCCGCTCCGCTGCCGAATAAAATCCAGATGCTGTTCAAATGCCACTTCCTCAGGGAAGCTTTTCTGGTCAACCTGTGCAGGAGATTACCCTCCCCGGAACTCTCCAGGCTCCTTAACGCTATCGGGAAAACGTGAACTGAATTCCCACTGCCACCTGACCCAGACACGGAGAAGTAACACTGTCAAGACGCACTTCCCAGATGTGCTGGTACTGGGCCCAGTGGGCTGGGTGCTCACACTCCCACCGACCGCCCTTACCTGGCCTAAAACAGGAGACGGAGACGAGCCAGTGGCCGTGGCTGGAGTAAATGCTGATCTCTGCCTTAGCTGGCCGGCACTTGGGACGGTGAGTGAGGGCTGGGCGGCCCACGCGTCCCAGTTGTCCGTCTCCGGCTTCTCATTTGTGCTGGTGGGCCACCTGGAAGGAAACGTATGCTACCATGAGAAGCAAGTCCTTCCCAGGCGCCAGCTTTTCGCCCACAGCAGACGGAGACCCACGGCATTTATGGGGCTTTCTCAATTCACAAACAAGAAGGGGAGGAAAGAGCTTCAGACTCGGGTTCGAGTCCAAGCTTCATGCCCTAGCAATGAGCCTCAGGCAAAGGACGGTCATCTCTCTGAGTCTTCATTCCCTCATTGATAAAATGGGAACAATATTCTGCCACTCAGTCATTTGTAAAAACAACAGCGAGGCCAGCAAAAAAATTAGACAGCACCGATGAAAACATGCCAGCTTGGCAGCTGGTGCTCAACGCCATCTCTCTGCCCCCTCCATCCCATGGCGAGCACCAGGCCACGTGTCCGGCCACCAGAGTTACAACAAGAGGGATCCTTACAGCCACCAGTCATACTGGATCTCAGGGACGGCTTTAATTTCGTGATTTGTATAATGTTAAATAAATACATCTGTGTGAATGCAAATCCAAACGTAATTTACTTTTTATGTCTTCCTGAGACACAAACACATTCGAAAATCAAAATAATTCCTTTGAGGGGCACCAGGGTGGCTCGGTCGGTTAAGCGTCCGACTCTTGATTTCGGCTGGGGTCATGGTCTCACAGCCGTGGGATGGAGCCCTGTGCTGGGCTCTGTGCTGGGTGTGGAGAGTAAGATACTCTCTCTCCCTACCCCTCCCTGTCTCTATTAAAAATTTAAAAAAAAAATTCCTCTGTTAAATTACAGAATTTGTCAAAATTCTGGGTTTGGAAAATAAGACACCCATAATTACAGCAGGAGAAGTGCACACCACACATGTATCACAGAAGACAGTCACAATGGCTGGATCCACAGCAAAACGAAATCCTAGAAAACACAGTATTCGTCTTCTACGTTAGCCTAAGCTTTAGTTTTAAAAAAGTCAGACCTGGGGCACCTGGGTGGCTCAACCGGTTAAGTGTCTGACTTCGGCTCAGGTCATGATCCCAGACTCTTGGGATCAACCCCACATTGGGCTCCGTGCTCGGTGGGGGGTCTGCTTCTCCCTCTACCCTTACCTCACTCATGCGCGCTCTCTCACTCTATCAAATAAAATCTTTAAAAAAATTTTAAAAAGTCAGAACTTCTCAATCCAGATCAAGCAGGAAGGGAGAGTTTCAACTTGGAATCATACTAAGAGAAGGCTACTTTTTAGCAGAGGCTAGAAAAGGGAGGACCTTTCTTAGCACCTGCAACCTTTTACATGAAAACAGGAATTGAAAAACTTCCTTCCATCCTTCCCTCCACTTCCTCTGCCCTTGGTCAAGACGCTCTTTTCTTCCGTCTGTTTGGGCCATCTCATCTTCCTCTAGCGTTATGTCTTGACTCCTGGCCTTCCATGTTTCTTCTGAAAGATGATTAGATTTGAAAAAAAAAAAATTAAGATACTCCTTACTCAAATCACTCCTACTTGACTGCTTGTCTAAATCACTTTTACGGGGGCGCCTGGGTGGCTCAGTCGGTGAAGCGTCTGCCTTCGGCTCAGGTCATGATCCCGGGGTCCTGGGATCGAGCCCCGCATTGGGCTCCCTGCTCACGAGAGTCTGCTTCTCCCTGCTGCTCTGCCTCCTTGTGCTATCTCTCTGTCAATAAGTAAATAAAATCTTCTTAAAAAAGTAAAAAATAAATAAAATCCTATTCGACAACTGCACACACAGATCACGGTCCTCCAACGTAAGCGTGGACGGCAGGTTCCTCCATCATTTCAAACCTCTGCTTACACAGTTTTTAATGCCATTTCCCGGTGACCCAGGTGCCGCCCTGACACGTGTGTGCCAGATCGATAACAGAGTACAGAGCAAAGCTTTGAAGGAAGCAGCTTTCTATTCTGTTCAAAACCACATGACTGAATTCAATTTCTGTTTCTGACCTGCAAAAGAGGGCAGGTTACAGGCAGGAAGTGGCTCTGTGTGTTGACGGCCTGGGTGTCAGATTAGGAAATGGCATTTCTCCGTTTCTTCCACAAGCAGGAGAGATGCAGACCAGTTACCGAGCGCAGTAAGCTGAGCGGCTTTATTTCGCGTGTTCCAGGACGAATCATGCGGAGCGATGAGCCCACCAGATCCAGGTCAGGGACTCATCCACAGTGCGCTAGCAGAGCGGTCAGACAAAGGGGTAATGGCAACAAGCCCGCTTCTCTCTGCAGAGATGCAGTAGCCCCAAACCGTAACAATACTTTAAAAAGAGTACTGAGCGAGGAGACGGAAACCCTGGGGAAGAGCGAGCCTACACGTACGTGGAGCTGAAGTCGGCCCAGTTGTTGGGGGTCGCGGAGGGCTCTGGAGCGGTCACTGCCACAGGAGCGGGGGGCTCGCGCACGGCCAGTTTGGGTGCGGGGGCGGAGGTCGGGTCAGGCCCGGGTTTGACTGGAGCGGGAATCTCATTTTCTGGGATTTTCTCTGCATAGTTTGCGGGGAACCATCCTGTCTTTCCTTTTAATTCTCCTCCAAGCCAGCCCGGTTCTCCAGTTTGGCTCTCATCCACCTGCAGGAAAAGTCACAAAGTTTAACTGCCGTGGAGCTCAATCAGCCCATAAAGACACCGAGCGCTCTCCCAGGACCAAGCCCCAAGCCTCCGAGCCCGTTGGAAGGACACAGCGACCGGATGCTTCCTCATCCTATTCTCGCCTCCGTGTCTGGGAGAACGGTCTCTAAACATTAACCCTGAACAAACAGTTATGTGTTGTAATGCCAGTTCTCGTTCTTTCTGCATTTTTTTTTTTTTTAGCTCCCCCCTTTCCTAGCAATGACAGTTAAGATAAACTGCAAGTCCTCAGGCCCATAGTTGAAATTTTTAGAGTTACCTTGAATTGGAAAGTGATGTGACAGACTTCATCACCCGGGAGGTCATGGAATTATTAAGAAATAATTTGACTTGGGCTTATGGTTTAAAGCTGAAAGCAAAGGGCGCAATCAACATTAATCGGGACTTTAAAAATCTCTTAATAACTAAGTGGCATCTGTTCAGCACAGGGATGAGAAAGATGAAAACACAGTCTTAGATGGTTTCCACGGGAAGCAAAGCTGACGTTAAGCCATTTAAAAGCTCTTTAATTTTCTCTGTATATCTAATTTAAAGAAGAGTTTATTCATGGCAACGGTCAATTTTATTAAGGTCCTATGTTTTTCTTTTATATAAATTTAAATTTAATATCATAAAAGTGCACTTGAGAATACAGAATTCTGTTTAAAACTCTCACAGACGTTATTATATCAAGTGCTTTTAACGTTTGCATTTTAATTCTAACCTAAAAGGATCATTCCAAATCACCCGGATGGTTCTACCTATCTTTATGAGTTACCCCCACTATTTTATGAGCAACAGGAGAACGACTTTGGAGGAAAATTACGTGCACTATTAGAAAACTATTTTCATTACTGTATCAAGTAAGGGTCTATCAGAGGCCTTATCTTATTTTTCTCCCTTAATAGATACTGCCTGAGGAGGTAAAACATTGGACACTTCCAACAGACATTAATGTTGCTTTTTAGAAATCACAGAAATGGGGGGGATGGGCGAGCCTGGTGGTGGGTATTGAGGAGGGCACGTATTGCATGGAGTACTGCGTGTGGTACATGAACGATGAATCTTGTAACACTGAAAAAATAAAATAAAAGTATTTGGGAAAAAAATAAAATAAAATAAAATAAAATAAAATCTTAAGAAAAAAAAAGAAATCATAGAAATGAGTAGATAGGATCTTAACAATGATTTTGGAAAAAACAGAAAAAATACCAGTCTTCTAACTCATTCAAATATACAGTAATAAATAAATAAATAAATAAATAATAAAGCCCCAAACTACAGAACCAAACATCTACTACCTGTATTCAGTGCAGAGCAGGTGCAACGTTTATTAGCATACTTGAATTCTAAAAATGCTTGGGATGGAGTGGAAAAAATAGAATTACATGGCTTATGACTTAGCTCTACAACTTATTTACAAAACTTCCAGTGAGTAGAAGATGCTGGCACTCTGCTCCACCTTAAGGAGCCCTTCCTGTCTGGGGTAAAAGCGGGTTTTAAAACTGAGCATGCTCCAAGAAGGATTTCCCCAAGATAAAGAGCAATACTGCTTCGGAGGTTCTATTTTTTGCTTTACAGTTCTGATATTCTTGCTAACGCTTACATCAGACGTGAACACATTAGCCACTTTTCATTCAACTCCCCCACACTGTTTTGTGCTTACGTTCCTTTTTCTGGGCAGCCCCAACTGTTTCTCTAGATGAGGATTTAAGATGACATTTTTTTCCACTTGGATTTTATGCGAGATGCAAATGGCTAAACGCCTTTCCTTCTTCATTTATATTTATTGGTGATATTATGACACATTTAAACATCGCCACAGCTTTGCAATGGAAACAGCTGTTTCTAGGCCATATTGTGCTGGGGGCTCCCCAACTCCTGGGCAGGTTCAACAACAGTCAAGCTCCTACCTCCCTCCACTCATTCTAGGACCAAGGTGATGTCAGACAGGAGTGAGTGAGGAAGGAACGTGAACCTGACACAGGGACTTAGCCTCTAGATGGCGAAGGGTAATGATCAAGAGTAGAGCTCTGCAGTTAGACCACCCCAATTTAAATTATCGGTTCTACCATTTATTAACCAGGTGACTTTGGGCGACTTGTAGCTCTTGGTGCCTCAAGTTCGTCATCTGTCACATGGGGATAATAGTACCTGTCTCATTATGGTGGCTACGAGAACTGTGAAATATTTAAAATGCTGCCTGGCATACGAGAAGTGTTTAATGATAGAGTTTTAAAAGCCACCTCTCCTGTTGTCCCGCTCTCAGTCTGTAGTGAAGCTCTCTCATTTGGGCTTTTGTCCTGTTCTAAGAGCCTAGTCTTTATCCTCACTTTAGGGAACCACCCCTGGTTTTTTGTATGGGGCGCTCTCTGCTCTAGGAACCTGCCTAGGACCCCGGGCCCTCTGCGTTTGCCTTCTTGCCAGCCGCAATCCTTTAGGGGCTGGAGTTCAGTCCTGGATCATGGCCTCTCTGGAACTGCGACTCATCTGTCCAAGTAGTAGGACCTCCTCAAAGGTCCTCTGCTTTACTCAATTATGTCCTGTGCTTTACTGTCATTCCCTTGACACAAAGGGTGGACTGACATCTGGAATTGGATGCAAAGCCCCATGGGCAGGCCTAGCTTGTACCCCAAGTAGCTGATCACACCCAGCCCTGTTCCCCTGATAAGACAGAAAGCCTGCTTCACTGCTGAAAGGTGTTCTGAATGCTTAAGAAGCAGACACGGTGCCACATCAGCCTCTTATCTGTGCCAACAAGAGTTTCCCCATCCTTCAGGGTTAATAGTGAGATCGGTTTTTTCCCTTTTAACCAAGGAAATTCACTGGTCAACTTTGACCAAACAATAGTCTCGATTAGCCTGATTTGTTCTTAAAGGAATCCATTAATTTTAATGAATAACTTAATTTTAAGATTCAGCAGATACAAGAAAAATTCACTCTTAACCTTAAATTAACCACTTGGAAAAAGCACAAAGGTTCTCATATGAAAAGGAGAAATATTTCTTCCTGGATTTGGGAAACTCGACCCAAGATGCCAATCCAATGGTAGAAAAACAGATTACAACAGAGCAAGAGTTAGGCATACAAACTCTGCGACAGGGCTGGCTATAATGTGGAGTTTAATGTCCATAAAGTAGATTCATCTACTGGTGGCTCTAAGTCAGGGGGATCTGAAATAGTAACAATATTGGTCTTAATACACTTTCATTTAAGCAGCCCCACTGCAACATCTCAAAGCATTTGGGGTCATTCTAGTGGAACATCATCAAAAAGGGAAACACAACCCCAGATACCGTGTACGTGTCTCGAATGTTACTGATCTATTCCACAGGATGTTAATATCCACTGTATGCTGCAGGGCTTGGATGCAACAGTCAAATGCACATAGCGGCTACGAGGTTCAAGTACATATGGGTGAAGCCCGATAACATTGTCTCTTTTCTCAATGTTCATATGCTTCATGGCTGCCAAATTCATCAGGTAGCATGAATATTTCTAAAATCTCTGACCTTGTTGCAAGAAGGGAAAGAGAAAGTCCCTATCCCCTCACCAGCATGACACAGAACAAGGAGAGCAACAAGATTTAAACTGTGTACCGACTCAGAGCAGCTGGTGGGGCTGGCTGGGATGTGCTGAGGAGGACGGGGAGCAGCACATGGTTCCTGCATTTGCCAGCTTGGAAATACAAGGTTTTTCCCAAAACTTTTGGGTTAGAATATTAAAATTGTTTTCTGAAGCTCTAATTTAGAGGTCATCAGATTTTCCTCTGTAGGAACTACTCAACTCTGCCCCTGCAGCACAAGAGCAGCTGAAGGCAATATGCAAATGAATGGGTCTAGCTGTGTTCCAATAAAACTTTTTTATAAAACAGGCAGGGGGCTGCATTTGGCCCACTCCTGGAATCGGGTGTGTACTGATCCCTCCAAACAGTGATGATACAGTGGCCAATTGTTACTAAACAAGCCAAGCTCAGATGTTAAGGTTATGGAAATCAAAGGAAGTCAGGAAAGAAAAGATACTATTACTCTAAAAAATCTCCCTCAAGAGAAAACAAGGAAAAACAATGAGTTTCATGTTACACGAATACCACCAAATTAGAAGATGAACAATTTTCAGAATGAATTGAACTGGTTGATGGCTGACAACCGCTAAAGAAGTGTCTTTTTCGGGGATATTTCTAAGAGGATATGTTTCAGAAATGATTTAGAATTAGTCTTGACAGGAGGGGCGCCTGGGTGGCTCAGTGGGTTAAAGCCTCTGCCTTCGTTCGGCTCAGGTCATGATCTCAGGGTCCTGGGATCAAGCCCCCACATCGGGCTCTCTGCTCAGCAGGGAGCCTGCTTCTCCCTCTCTCTCTGCCTGCCTCTCTGCCTACTTGTGATCTCTCTCTCTCTCTCTCTGTCAAATAAATAAATAGAATCTTTAAAAAGAAAAAAAAAAAGAATTAGTCTTGACAGGAAAAAGGCATTAGGTTAGAGTAGTGGTTCCCAAAAGTGACTGCGTAACAGAACCACCTGGAGAAGATTCTGAATCCTGTATGTGCAGTAAAGTTCCCAGAGTCTCTGAGGGTGAGCCCTGGAATGCTTATTTCTTCTAAGCTCCCTGAACAGTTTTAATGTCCTCAGTCCTGCACCACCCACACCTGCTGAGTTAGATCATCAGCCTGTGCTCTTAAAACAAACTTCAACAAAATGGCAGTGAGCAAAGGCCTTCTAATTTTTTTTTTTTTTAAGTAAGCTCTACACCCAACATGGGGCTTGAACTCACGACCCCGAGATCAAGAGTCGCATGTTCTTCCGACTGAGCCAGCCAAGAGCTCCTCTCCTAATTTCTTACGCTATTCCAGTACATCATGGATGTCAAATTTGATCTGTTCACTCTCCGAATACCGGCACCTCCGGATCAGAAGATAGGCTATCAATGTTCACAGTATTTAAGTTCGAGCTATCAAAACCAAGGTCAAACTCCATTAAGAAGCTTCCATTAAGAAGTTCTTCCCTGAGCGTATCAGTCCATTCTGATTCCTTTCCTCTTTCCTAGCAGAGCTAGTAAGAATTCATTGAGAACTTCATCAGACACTGGCTTTTTCATGTGTTTCTCCCAATTTTTCTAAGAAGATTTTAAACATATGAATCACAGACATCATCTTCTATTTCTTTCCATTATAAACAATATTTAGAACAGGACTATATACGAGATACTACTTTAATTTTTGTCAACCGTGGGGAAAAAATATTTTTGGAGAAAACTGGACTGACAGTTAAGCTTTTTTAAAAAACAAAAGACTTTTTAAACCTCCCTCCAAGACTGCCGATGTTAAAAAAGGAAACTTTAGACTTCTGAAATCTAACCAGGATAGTTGGCTAATTTACAAAGACGTTTGAGAAATCAGAGAATCTGATGATTATTATGCCCACAAAAATAAGCAAAATCCTGATTAGTCAACTAAGAGATTGATAGTAATGTTCTACTACATATTTTCATGATCATGTTTCTTAACCTCAAACTTCAGGGAATAAAAAAATTGTTACTATCACATGTCAGTTTCCATGGGTTTTTTTTGTGCTGATCATTAACGTCACGAAGATAATACAGTTGGATGCCATCTGGGGTGAAATACTGCATGTATAGTAGAAGAAGACACGGCTGCTGTCCCCTCAGCAAGCCAGTAAGTTAAGCATAGCTGTACAATTCCATCCTTCATGACATATTTGGGACGTCTGAGATAAAACAAACACCATTCCAGACCTGGGTACTCATCCTCTGTTATACTTGTCAAAGCTGGATTTACTTTTAGTGTTTCATTAAAAATTACAAATGTTGGTACATTTGTAAATATGAAAATAATATAAAAGTACAAAAAATTGAACATGAAAGCCCCCTCTTTACTGCCCAGCAGTAACCAATGTTAATGGTTTCATGTCTGTATTTCAGGAATTTAACCACACACATAAAAACATTCACATATAAACACACACAGATTTTTAACCAAAATACAATTATACTGTTCATGTTCTTTCTGCCTTTTTTTTTTTTTTTTACTGGCAAGCTTATCTGTATGTATAGATCTATGTAATTTTTTTTTTTCACATCTTAAATCTTCCTGCTTAGCTGTACCATAATTTATTTAAACCATTCCCTTACTTATACAGGGCTATTCCTTTTTTGTTTTTACCAACAATGCTGCAGTGAACGTTCGTCTACACATGTATTTGTGCATATGCTAAAAAACCGTCTAGAGGAGGGAAAGTAACAGAATTTCTGGGTTAAGGGGAATAAGAACTGTAAATTTGAATAGGTAATGTCAAATTGCTTTTCAAATAACTTAGTCAGTTCATACAATCATGCTGACAGAGTGTATTTCATCTACTTTCCTGCACTCGACAGACCTGGCTATTACCAAACCTTTAAACTCGCTCAGATGAGAAATGAAAATGCTCTCTGGTTTTTTTAACTTGCATTTCCTGATCACCAATGAGATATTTTGTATATTTTAAAAATCATATACTTTTCTTCATGTGTGAATATCTTCGTATCCTTGGACAAGTTTTGTAAGTTTTGGGTTTCTTTCATATTAACTTTTAGGAGTCTTTATATAAACATGGATGTATTCTGCAATATATAAGTTTTAATTATTTTATATTGTCAAAACTGTCCATTTTTACCATTTATGGCTTCTGGTTTTAACTCAGAAAGGTATTTCATTGCCAGGAAATTATTCCCATATTCTCCTTCAAAAAAAAAAATTTTTTTTTTAAAGAAATTTAACTTTTAATTATAAACTACTTGGAACTTATTTTTGTCTGTAGCCTGAGATGGAGACTTAACCTTATAATTTGCCAAATACACAGCCTTCAAGTTAGTCCTTAAATGGAATCTAGCAAAGAGAAACCCAGTACACAAACTTTTATCCCTTTTTTTTAAGCAAAACCTACTACACAAACTCAAAACATATTTTTACTGCCACGACAACACCCAAAGATAGGTGTACTTACACAGAATTAAAGTGATTTAAAAGAAGAAAACATTTAATAAGATGCAGACTTCCTGACAGTTACACAGACTTACCCATTCCCCTTTAACCTCCACCAGGAAAGCAAAGGTTTGAAAGCAAGGCAAAATATGTTTAATGAAATGTTTTATTTTTACAGCACATCTAAACTCTATTCATCTAGTCAAGCAGGTGGTTAGCCAGCTTGAGGAAAAATATCATTGTAACAAGACTATGTTTCCAAAATATAGCAATATTTTCTCATTAAAGTATAGATCTTCTAGAACACTTCCTTACTGTAACATTTGTAACACTTTCTGATCTCGAGAAGAGAGCGCTATTTTTCTGTACCCTGTGTTGCAACAAAATCCAATTTCAAAAACCTCAGGCTCTTTTTTTGTTTCAGTATAAAGAAACAACTTTGTAATGAGGCCCTCTCTGATGTCACATTGTACTTTCATAAGTTTTAGAGTCTCAGTATGGTATTTTCATATATTTTAACAATTCATAGGCTTTAAAAGCCGTGCTATTTCAAAGATAAGGCAGCATGAGTAAAGTTGATTTGGGCCATTAGAAAACACAGTGTGGTAAAGAGTCGGGGGTGAACAAGATGCTTGCAACACCGTCCATGTGTTCAGAGCGCCGTGCCCACGCCACAGAACCCAGCAGATCTTTCTGTAAAGAGTGAGTGACGCTGGCACTAGGGCCTTCACACACTGTTTGCTGAACGAAAGTGGGACTCTGTTTGGAGAGGGTGTGTTATTGTTATGGAGATTTGGACTTCTAAAGAATCTGATGTTTAGCCTTGACTCCCTTATTTCAAGTCCATGATAATTTGAGAAAAAACCGTCAGAAATGAAGGGGAGACAGGACTGAGATCTCTGAAGACCAAACACGCTGTTCTTTCTATATATTTTGGCTCAGGATCACAGGGTCTCCACGCAGAGATCTGATGTATACATGCAAGATGAACGCACTGAGTAATAGTGTAATGATCTGGACATCACCCTTCAACTTCAAAGATACCTACTACCAGTACCACAAGCACGTTTGTCTCCCTCAGAGTTCTTTTACAATTTGGAACCATGCCCATCTTTAAACAAACCAAAAATGCCAACAGTAATGCAAAGTTTGACCACTTCTGTGACTCTTAATTCTGAGGTTATTAACTAGATGGAAGAACTACTGTTTTCTTTTAGAAAATAATTTAGGTCAGCCACATGGCTTTATTCTTTCTTAAACTGGTTACTATAGTTTGAGTTATAATCACATGATTCTATTTAACTATCAGTGTAATTCAAGTAAATGAACTATGAAAAAGGAAAATTCTGAACTTTTTTATCTGCTCATTTTTGGAGTAAGAAGGCAGATTAGCTGTATGTGATTCGTGACTCTTCACACAATTCAAAGATCACACAATTAAAGGGGGAAAAAATGCACTGATCCAAAGATACAAAAGTTATCATTGGCAATTGTGAAAGTGATGATAAAGCACTTTGCATTTAAAACTATTTCCTAAAGACTATTCAGAGTATTTAAGTAGCAATCTAAACTCTAAAATTATCAGACCTTTACAGATTTAAAAACACGCCAAGGCTGTGATAAGAACCCATTTTCTTTAACACCTCTATCTTCAAGTGATGCTAGGATACATTTCTAAATATCATCTTTCATTCTACTAGGAAAGGAAGATTGAGCCCATACTTCAAAAACCCTGGATTTCACAGTCGGCGACAACTTCATACTGTCATTAAGTGCAAGAGGAGAACAGATGCTAATCATCGACAGAAAATTACACTTTGACTGGAGTCTTTCTTACCATTACTATGTCTCCGGGCTGGATCGTGATCTCATCGTGACTTCTGGATTCGAAGGGATAGAGCGCTCGGTAATACACCACCTTTATGTTCTCCTGTGCAGAAATTGTAAGTGGGCCTTTTTCTATTTACAAAACAGGGGGGAGAAGAGAACAAAAATAAAGCATTACACAGAACACGTATGCATGACAACAAGCCAAACAGCCGACCTCTCCCCTGCTGTTGACCTTCACATCTGAACGCTTTCCACCTATTCAAGGAATTTCTGAAGCACATACTTCATGCCCAAGGAGAGCCAAATCTGATGTCGGCAACTCAAATCCATCAGAGCTCACTGGCGGCTGCTCCCTGAACAACGGCCATCCCAGTGCTGAATGCAGTGAGGATGTCTTAGGTCCTGGCTGAGGCTCTGGAAGGGCACATCTGTAAAGCATCAGGAACCCCCTCCCCCACCCAGGGTGCCGAGAACAATGCAGCAGTTAGAATGAGAGAAAATGAATCAGCCAAGAAGAAAACTCCTCTGGCAGGAAGCAAAGCACAACTTTCCACATTGAAAGACTTGGAAATGTTGATTATCTTTGGCCACTAAAGCAATCACATAAAACGTTAAGTGCTGACTTCACCAACAATGGTTATTATTGATAATCCCCAGTGAATTAAGTCCTCCACATCTCCCAGGGGTGGGGAAATGAGCCTAATGACAGACCTTACATGAAAATAATTTAGATCTTAAGTAAAATTTTTTTTTAAATGCATGCAAGTAGAAGACAGTTTGACTTCCGATTCCCTCAACAGTACCTAATCACGGCCCTCTGAACTGTTTCACCCTACAAATGGAGGTATTTAGCCACACATCTATTTTCTCTGAAAAGCAGTGAGGGGAAGGTATTCTCTTCATGCAGTCTGGAACTAGATGAGGTGCAATATTTCCCACTGACCACAGGAAGAAGAAATCCTCATTTTATACTAGGAGGAAACGTAAGGAATTTAAACTAACTGCCTAAGATCGAGGACTGGTGAAATTATTTCTCACGTCAAAGAAAGCATTAAAACAGAAACTGCTTGCCAGCCTTTCTCCCTGGACTGCGCATCTGGATGTGGGGCCCAACTCAACCCCACTCCCATCTCTGCCCACTGCATACAAGAAACAAATAAACCCTATGGAACAGTGTGCTTTCTTTTCTTTCTGTACACCAATAAAAAGCACGCTGATAATCGAACAAATAAAATCGGTATAATGTGCCGTACAAAGGAAAAGGCAGTCACTTTCTTCAGCTGAGTATTATCGGCAAAGGTGCACAGTATCATAGAGCCACGCAAGAATGTCAAAAATGCATACTAGGTTACATCTGATATAAGAGATACTGTTTCTAGCGATTTCAAAGGCTTTCATTTATCATGATTTAAAGAGGCAACTTATAATCAAAGAGTTAAAAAAAAAAATAAAGTCACAGTTTTCAAAAGGTCAAAAGCATGGTTTCATGTAGCATCGGCTGAAGACAGGTCAGGGTAAGGCAAGGGGAAAAGGTGCCATTTCCTGTGCCCGAAACAGCTCAGTAATTCCCAGAGCAAAACAGCAAACTGGAGAAGCACCAGGTTCTTTCCAAATCTGAAATATGGGTTTCTGGATGGGGCTTGGGAAGCAAACTCACGCCACTTTTGTCTGCAAAGGCCCTGGATGCCAGTGCCAGAGGGACCAAAGGCAGTCTGGGTGGTGGGAGATTAAACAGGCACGTCAGGAGCCTAGAGAATGAACATCAGCACTGTCTGAACAAACCACCCCGGCATTCTCACCTATCTCTGTGAAAGGAGCCAAGACAGGGCCTGCCTTAGATGTGGGACTTCCTCAGGACCATCTGGCAGAGGAAACTTATTTGCTAGAATGACTTTTGGCCCCTACTACCTGTGGAGGACCAGGGTGCCTGGACAGCGGGCTTGGCTGGTTCCTGATGCTGATGGAAAAGCCGGTTCATCTTGTCTTGCATGTCCGGTTTGCTTTTTTCCTCACTGTCCTTCTTCTTGACACTCTCCTCCCTGCGGAGTTTTTCTTCCTCGTGGCTCTTCCTTGGCCGCTGATGCTCATCGTCCTGCTGCGCATGCTCAGTCCACTGCTTGTCCCTCTCCTGAGCTCGTCTGTCAACAAAATGCTTGATTACAGCCAGGAAGTTACTGCGGTTTAATGCCGCGGTGGGCTCTTTTCACAGAAAAGGCTCCAGCGAGCAAACGGGATGCTCCATGTGGAGGGGACACTGTGCCTCAGATGGATCAATCGGAATCGTAAGAAAAAGGCTCCCGGGGCTCCGATTCTGAGGAAGTCACAGGACTCAGAAAAACACAGGAAGATTCCTGATGTATTTTACCAAGTGGTTAGAAGACTAACAAAGAGACTTCTCGATGATAAAACTGGTATTTCACAGCAAAAAGCCGTCACACACACAGGAACGAACGAAGACGAGAGCACATACCCCCACGAACACACACATAGCTCCCCAAAACTGAAGGCAGACGCAACAGATTCGTTTGAACCTTTAGGTAGTGGCCATCCTGCTACTAAATATTAGTCTCTGTGCATTTTCCTGAACCTGAAAACTTTGTGTGTGCCCAAGTAGCTGACGCGAAGGGACAAGTGCAATGAAATCTTGGCTCTGAAATCTAAGACGACCTCAACCTGAAGCCCACAGGACAGGACCGGGGATGATTTTTCCCTCACTGCATGATCAGCTACAAAATCAGAAAACACTTTAAAGAAACTCACGTGCAAAAGTAAGCAATACGATGATAGTAATAACTAGTCCTTCCCCTACACGAGCTCCATGATCCTTCACACCTGGGGAGTAGGTCCTATTAACGTCCCCATTTTTACACGGGAGAAAAACGAGGCAGAGATATTAAAAGGCTTGTCCAAGGTCACAGGGCCACACCTGCCTGGGGCTCAATCCCAGGCGGCCCGGTTCTGGGCTCTACACCCTGAACTGCTATCCTGTGACACGGCCAAGGCACAGAGGTCATCTCCTGGAACTAGGAAACTGCCAAAGGAACATAATATAAACAAGGAAAGCTTGTATTCACCATTTAAAAAATATATTTATTTCTACTATGTACGCATGTGAAAACTTAGTGCAGTAAAATTTTTAAGTTAAATCTTTAACGTTTTACTTATTTTCAAAACATCTTTTAAGAAAGCACAAAAAAGTTTTTTGGAAGGGGTCCCCTATCTATGTTGTCATTCATAAAAACAACAACAACAACAAAACCAGAATAGAATTTGCTTAATATTTGCTACCAATAAAAGTCATCATGTATTGTGTATAACCATGTAATTTCTGAAATTAATTTTTAGGTACTATTTATATGACTGAAAGCAGGAAATTTACCCTTTTTGTATTAGGATATTTTGTGTTGATTTCTACTCCCGTAGAAATGTTAAAGCTCAGTGCAGTATAGTGTGACTAATCAAAGCGTTTTATCAACTTTGCAGATAAGGAAAGGTCAGAGTTAGAGTTAATCAGCACATCCAAGAAATGAATCCTTGAGCCATACCCAAAAACTATAAAACAGTCTTCTAAACCGGCTAGAGACCCTACCTACCTGTCTACTGGTAAACTGTGCAGGTCCACTTACATGGGGATATTTGACAGTACAGGGCTCTGAATGTATTTTCTCTTACGATTTTAACATTTTCTTTCTCTAGCTCATGTTATTGTAAGAACACAGTATATAACACATATACAAAATATGTGTTAATCGACTCTTTATATTATCTGCAGTCTTCCTTCCAGTCAACAATAGGGTGTTAGTAGTTAAGTTTTGGGGAAGTCAGAAGTTATACTCAGATTTCTGTGCCCCCAACCCCCTTGTTGTTCAAGGGACAACTGTACTACACACGCCCACATGTGTACCCCCTCTGGGTAGTTTAACTGAGCTCAGCCCACTAAAGTCAATGACTTGCCTCAAGTTACATTTCTTCATCTTTTTTTTTTTTAATATATTAGATTTTTTTTTTTTTTTAAAGATTCTATTTATTTGACAGAGAGAGAACGTGTGAGCACAAGCACGATATGCAGCAGGCAGAGGGAGAAACAGGCTCCCCACTGAGCAGGTAGCCCAATGTGGGCTTGATCCCAGGACTTCAGGATCATGACCTGAGTCAAAGGGAAACGCTTAACCGACTGAGCCACCCAGGCGCCCCTGTATCTTCAACTTTTTATTCTAATTTCGATAATCAATTTTTACAATTTACAGCACATCATTGAGATATTTGATCATTTTTGTTTCCTGGAGTCAAAAATTAATTGAACGTTAGAAAGCAAATATCCAGTAACAAAATCAGACACACTAGAAGTTAATAAATAAGTTTCTACGACTCAGGACAGAAAGTTACCAGTAAAAGTAACAAACCACAAACACAAATATTCAAACAAAGACAAACAAAAAAATGTGTCTGGATCCTAAGCGGCAGCAAATTTTCTCCTTTTGTACTCAAGTTTAATTTGCAGCTGAAGAAAAGAAGAAAGAAGTTGGAGTGGCACACTGTCAGTCCTACTGGAGAAAGCCTGTGTGGCGAGCGCTCAGGGGCTTTGATTTCAAACCCAGAGCTTGGGACAGCCACTGTTATTAAAAGGCTGTGAACTGGAAACGTATTTTGGTCATTGGCATGCAAATGAGCATACCAAGTGTCCTAATTTCCTTGTATAATTCCATTTATCTACATAGTAGTAGTCAGGAGAGCTCTGGAAGCTAACCAAAAACTTCAGGGGGTACTTACATATGCAAAGATTTATACACACACGTATTTGTGCTTACACACACACACACACACACACACACTAAAGACTGAAGGCTCTTTTGGTCAGTAGGTACTTGCAAAGCCCCGCAAAGAATAATAAATACTCAAACTTCCTGCCAGATGGGTCCACGATCTACAGGAAAAGACTCACCTTTGGGCTTCTTCTTTTTGTTTTTCTAATTCTATGATCTTTCGCTCTTGTTCTTTTTGTTTCAGACGTTCGGCCTCTATGGACTTCTGCTTCTGGAGTTGTTGCTTATTATGTATTTCTCTTAGTTCCTATAAACAATCAGGAAACAATTTACATTACGACACAAGGTGACAGGCATTTCCACTGCTGATCAGCATGCAGCATTTTCATAGTGGAGAAGCCTAGCCATTTAGGAGACTAACATCACAGATTTGAAAAACGTTACCTTGGAAAACTGAAATCATTCTACATTTTGACATGACTGATCTCCAAGAGCTGTTCCAGATTATATTTTAGTGAGTCATCAAACATTACACCATTTTCCATTACATGCTTTAGAAGGAACTTGCTGGTGGTGGGTATTAGAGAAGCTACATGGTTCAAGACTCAGCAACAGACAATGGACTTAACCAGTTTTAAGGTATGGTGATGATGATCAATAAAACCCTGAGGTATTTCTGATAATGAATCAGCACCAGCCTCTACTGGCTTGGAAAATACACCTTTTCACACATCACCTCCATTAAAACCTCACCTTCTTATGCTAGGCTGCCATAGAACAAATGCACAGCCCTCTGCTCCACATTCTTGACTGTCCCCACCAAATCACACTCTTCCAGAGCATCTTCTTTTGCTAAATCAAAGTATGAAGCTGCCGACTTCCCCAGACTAACCCATCAGTCAGGTTGAAAACAAATGCAATAATATGACAGTCACCATGTTGGACCCAACTTCCTCATTTGATACCAGTCCCCAGGAAAAACAAGGATTTCCTTAGCAAACTACTGAAAATAAAACACATTTTATGATATTTAAAGTAGTCGAGTCAGAAGTTTAAACACCCCAAAGTGTGAAGAATAAAGAAACGCCTGTTGAGGGGGAATCCTTGATTCCATACAGGAACCCAATGGTCACTAGCAGATTCAGTCACCGAGACTCCTTTTGCTTGTGTCAACAATAAATCAGATGAGTCAGTATCCAGTAGAGCTGAGGATGCATTTCCAGGTGACTTCTTCTATCTGGGTAACGAAGGCTGGTCCCCCAAGCCCTGGGGTCTTTTTGGTGAGATACAAGAACTAAAGTAAGTCTGCCCTGTCTTCGTCCTCTTGTTCACTGGTTAAGTCCAAATGGGCAGGTTTCCTCCTGCCTTAAACTCCTCCCTTTAGATTCATTCAGAGACGGAACAAAGGTAGAACACTGTCTAGAGAAGATCAGTGTTATTACAGTGTTATAATACACTTATTTCTAGAGAAAAGTCCTAAGGGTTAGGATAACCTTCTGCTAGCTAGACTGTTCTCAGGATAAAGTAAGAGCACATGGATGAGTGTGTTATAAACCAGAAGTGACTCTGAGAGGTCCTAAAAGGAATCAGTGAGATATAAGAAAAAGAGATATAAGAAAAAGTGTTTGGAGATCAGAAGGTTGGGTGGCGGGCACCTGGGTGGCTCAGTGGGTTAAGCCTCTGCCTTCAGCTTAGGTCATGGTCTCGGGGTCCTGGGATCAAGTCCCGCATCGGGCTCTCTGCTCAGCGGGGAGCCTGCTTCCCCCTCTTTCTGCCTGCCTCTCTGCCTACTCGTGATCTCTCTCTCTCTGTCAAATAAATAAAATCTTTAAAAAAAAAAGGTTAGGGGGAGATGGTACTAAGGGGGCACTGGGGGAACCACTGGAGGTTAGTAGGCACTGAAAAGGTGGGGAGGGAAGGAAGGAAGGGACTGTGGTGGGGAACCAGCAGGTGAGACTGGGAATATCTAGGCAGGATGCAGTAGAAAGAAGCAACTCTGTAGGGTACACAATGGTGGACTGTGTCCTATGGCGGATGCCCTGGGCATGTGGCTTGGACTTGATATTTTAGAGACAAAAGGAAAAAAGGGGCCACTTCTGATTGTTAGAGTAATCTGTACTCTTGGCTCCAGTTAATATCTCTATGAAAAGGAACACTGCAGAGGGGTGATATTAAATCAATCTCTGAAGTCCTAAAAAGGGGACCCAAAAGTTAGGTCCCGCAGAGACAGCAATGGCCCGCCCCATCATTGGCCCAATGGCTGAGACCCTTTAAAAGGAAGGGGAAAAAGGGAATGAAATGTTTCCTTTTCTTCTTACTTTAAAATTTCATCTTCAGTTGCATAAAATTCTTAAATAGGTTCAGAAAGAATAATTTACGACAATAGATAATAATCAGAAGTACTGAACCGGAACAAAGAAACCTAGATTCTGATCTCAGGTCCCTGACATGGGCCGACAGCTGAATCAGAGTGGATGACCCTTAGGTTTTCTTTCTGCTTTAAGATCTGTTAAATTCTTTGACACTGTTGATTACATAAAAAAATTAGTCCTTACTTATTTCAGTATCTCTTATATTTAGGGTTTTATCCTTATAGGAATAAACCAAAAAGGCATAAGTAGTAAGCAAAATAACCGAGCTGAAATTAAATACAAAGGATTAAGAAATGGCAGGGGAAGAGAAACCTTTCAGTTTGGTATTCAGGAGCCTGATTATGTATTAAAAGAGAAAAGCTGTTACTTTACCCAGGAAAAATGTATTTCTAAGCAGAGTGATATTCAAAATATTTAACAACAGCTACTGCACAAGCACTGGCAACTGGAATGAACGCTGCCCATGATGTACCAACGCACCTAAGAAAAATGGTTTTCCACTTTACCAAACAATTACAATGCATGTTTCCTTCCTATATGGGGTTCTAGTGATTGAATGTTAACTTACAGATCATTAATTACCAGATACAAAGTCAACAGATAATAGTAAAGCTTGGAATGTTTTAGGAGGCACAATGAAATAAAAAGCAATAGGAAGTGAATTTAAAGAAGCTACAGAATGAAAATCATGTTATTAAGAAGACAGTTTTTAAAACCAATTTTTAAATTTATCAAATATAGAAGAAGGAAGATATTTTGCAATTTTAAAAGCACATTTGTTTTGGAGGCTAGCCGTGACAGGCCAGGCTGAACCCATCCCTGAACTGTATATACATAAGCTGCAGCTCCGAGAACCTCCAAGGAACTGGAGTTTGCAGAAGCATAAAACCACAGATGTCAAATAAGGTAACGCAAGGCCCTGGCACCTCATGCTCTAGATGTGAGGACTGCAAAGTTTTTCTACCATTCCCTTCATCCAATTCAAACACTGCTGAGCACACCGCTGGAAGATCAAGACGTGGCCAGGAGGCAGGCAATTCAGGTCTTCCTCTCTTTCCTTGGACTTGGGAGCTTAAGATAAAGCAGAAAATTCACGATTCTGAAGCTTGATAACTTTTTTCTAACAGTTGAACTTCTAGGAAAGCAATCTAAAGAATGAAGCGATATTTCTGAACATGACAAGGGACTTGTCCCTCCATGTGGGGGACAGAGGGCTTTGTATGGCTCCGTCATTCCCTTCCAACACTACTGTTTAAGAAACTTGAGTACAATCGGTTATTTAAAAGTACCTTTTTAATTCCTTTAGGGAAACATTTCTAAGGTGACAGATAAATCTGGTATCATTAAATTATTTATTTAGGAAATGACAGTACCATAGGGAGAAGTAGCCATGAAAAGCTTCATGACATCAATTGTGTCACCTTTTCCTGGTGATCGAGTCATCGAGGTGACTCTGCATGTTCTATTAAGTCTTGTCACAGTTATTTCTCTATTATAATGAAGATAAAAACAGAACAAATAAGAAATTGCTGAGAACCAAAATTCATGACCTCCCTTGTGGCTCTTACTGAAATTATTTTTTTGTATAATCAATAACCCTACTCACATATTTATTGGCTGGATAGTCATCTAGCAATTTTGATTTTTCTTCTGTGAGTTCTATTCAAGGGTATGAGATGTTTTACATAGGCACAGTGCATGGTAATTTGATATTATCTCCTAATAGAGTATAATACTTTTCTTAATAAAGAACAAATAATTAACATGCATCAAAGAAGTTTCAGCTACGTGTTACAAATATGTAAGAAAAATAAAACTATAGAATGTGTAGTGTATGGGGGCGCCTGGGTGGCTCAGTTGGTTAAGCGGCTGCCTTCGGCTCAGGTCATGATCCCAGGGTCCTGGGATCGAGCCCTGCATCGGCCTCCCTGCTCAGCAGAGAGCCTGCTTCTCTCTCCCCTCTGCCTTCCACTCTGTTTTTTGTGCTCTCTCTCTCTATCTCTTTGTCAAATAAATAAATAAAATCTTTAAAAAAAAAAAATATGTAGTATATGTAAATTAAAATGATAAGACTTTTATCACCAATAATATCTCTAAAATTCTAAGATGTAACAAAGTTTCTTCGGCAGGGTCGAAGAACAAGCTTTGGCTCTGAGAACACTCTGAGACAGCATGAAAACTGGGGTATACAGGCATTTGTCTTGCAGAGAAGGCTCGGAGCTTTTACTGGATTCTGAAAGGGTTCTTTGATCAAACACAGATTATGAACCACAATAGGAAGATAACTGGCAAATAAAGATTCCGTCATGTATTAGCAAAGATAAATGAAAATAAGCTTGCTTTTTTTTTAACTTTCTTCCTTCAACTCAGGGGGAAAAAAAATCACTCATTTCCCCTAAAGAATTAAGATATTTGTACCATAAAACATCTTTGGACATCCTATGGCGTACAGCCAAAGTATTTCAAAAGCAATATGCTGGACAAATTGAATACTCCAGAAGATTCAACTCTTTTTTTTTTGCCCTGAGAAACATGGCTCGCTTTCAAATTTACTAATGACAGTTGTTTTATTGCTATGCAAGGGGTGCAGAATCACTTGACTTAAAAACTCTGTTAATCCTTTATTTGGACTCAGAGACACTCAAAAATAAGTGTATTATGTGAAGCAGTGTTACTGGGAATACAGAGAAGCATCCAGCAGAATAATATGTATGGGATGCCTTCTCGTAAACATTACTTTATGTAAATGCTTGTGAAGAGACAAAAAAATTAACTAGCAATAGTGGCCTGGAAAGGCTAGTAATTAATGGAAATTTATTGCTCATTTGGTCATTAAATTATTTTGAAGGATTACTCTGCCTCTCGCTTTTACCTCAGGCTGTCTCTTGGAAACATGAGACAAAACAAACACATTAATTACTTGAAATTCATGAACTCAACGTTTTAAATCAAAATAAAACTGTTTAGGAAACATCTCTGATGTTTATAATAATCTTCATTCTATTAATATGAAATGGACCTAGGAAACTGATCTAGATGCCAGCATCAAAAATTTCAAGTGTTTGTTTTAGCTCAACCTAATACCTACAAAAAGTCAAAAGCAGAAGTGCTTTTTATAATAAATGTCACTTTATTTCTTACCCAGGGATATTATATAGCATACAATATCAGAATTTTTAAAAAGCTTTTTGAGTTTTAAATTACAGTTTTAAAATATCCCAAGTAAGTGGTTATGAAACAGACCAAAAGCCATTAAAGAAAGCCAATCAACAAACCCAGTGAGGACAGGGAAACTTGTACCCGCATGGAAAAATCTGAAAAGTAAGTATTTTAAAACACAGAAACTGTACCCAAATCAAAGCAAACTGATAGTCCATTCATCACAAAATTATAAAATGTATTCACTCTTGATGCATTAAAATGGGTAGAATACAAAAATATATATATTATCAGTTATTTAAATTCTGAGAGGAGTATATTAATGTTTAAAAACATATTTAGGGGCGCCTGGGTGGCTCAGTGGGTTAAAGGCTCTGCCTTCGGCTCAGGTCATGATCTCAGGGTCCTGGGATCGAGTCCTGCATCAGGCTCTCTGCTCAGCAGGGAGCCTGCTTCCCCCTCTCTCTCCGCCTGCCTCTCTGCCTACTTGTGATCTCTCTCTCTCTCTCTGTCAAATAAATAAATAAAATCTTAAAAGAAAACAACATATTTAAATATTACTCTAAATCTGAAGTCATTATTCAACCAAATAGGAATTCCAGTTCCCCATGGAACAACTGGTAGTCAATCTATCATAAGTGCTACGGGAGACCCAGAGACGAACGCACTGGGGCGTGTGTGTGTGTGTTTGTGTGTGTGTGCATGTGTGTGCATGTGTGTGTGAAGGGTGAGGAGACAGGTAGACAGAAGAGGGGAGAAGAGCTAGAAAATCCTGCCCTTTCTGTAGGAAAAGCCAATTAGGAATCTTCACCCATGTCTCCCAAGAGGGTTTGGTTATCTATCCTGATGTCACCAAGAAGAGAAAATGGACTCCATTTTATCCTGAAAATCTGAGTTTTCCCAAAATGTCTCAGCTTCATCTTATAAATCAGTAACCCATTATTTTAAATACAGGTTATTCTAAAGGATAAAACAGTCAGAGGCTCTGGCTAAACAAGAGAATAAAAAATTTTTTTTTCAAAAGATTGAATTCTGCCTTTTTCCCTTTCCCAAATCACCTTTTGTTAAGTATTTTTTTCAAGACTTCAAAAGGAAAATCCACACTATAAAAGAAGCCCCAACCAACCAACCAAGCCTATGGGTACAGCCTAGAGTCTGGTATATACAACACCTGTTAATTCTTTTGAGTCTTGGGCACGTTCTAATTATTTTTCTTTATTCAAGGAATCTACATAAAGTTTCCACAATCACAAGTACATTGAATGAGAGAGTTTTATTACTTCTGTGCTGAACAGGTCTTTTCAAAGGGATCATACAGGTAAAAAGAAAATTTCATCATGAACAAAATCAGATAGCAAAGCATGAAACAGCCAAACATTATTCTACTAATATGAGAAAGCAATGTTGTTATTTTATTTGAGTTTACACTGATTTCTCTTGCTGTCTCTGTACCTCCTCTTTCTGGATCTTTTTCTTTCCTTCATTGTTTCCCTTCACATGCATCTTTTTTCCCTGACTTCTCATTCTGTTCTGCAGTTTGTTCTCCAGCTCTTTTCTTTTTTTTCCCTGGTTGCTAAACATTTTGCCCTTCACTGCCTTCATAATGAATGAGCCTGCCGTGAAAGCAAGTGTCTGAAACCAAGAGCATAAAAGCCTCAGTTAAACCAAAAGCCCTTATTTGCTATAACTGGCATTCTCATTTCAACATCAATTCAGTTCTTAGGAGCAATTTTTCAGACAGGTATCATATGGGCAGAATTTCTATCTCTTAACAGCCTCTTGTGTCTAATTGATGGAAATATGCACATAGAACCAAATCATAACTGAGTGTTGTCTTTCAAAATTTTGCAGCCAAGTGGCGAATTCAATGACCTATTAAAATACTTGCTATAAAGACAAGACTACAGTTTACAGTACCTTACCCAGCTTGGAGCTCAGGGCTTCCACCACCACACACACACAATTTGTCAAGAGGAAAGATTCACCCATACCCCACGATTTACAGTAAGTAATCATTGACTTTGACAAAGAAGGCTTTGCACTTCGTGGGAAACTCTTAGACACTGACCACTCGTCTGCCTGGGGAAAACTGGAGCATAGAGCTTGAGATGGTTCATCACTCTTAGTCTGAGAAGGATGTGCATTGCCTGAGCAGGGCATGGCCACCTTTAGAAAGGAATCTAAGGGGATGATGCAGCCCATGAGAAGGGCAGGGCCCTGCAATATGGCCTCCTCCATTGCCACTGACTGGAAGAAAGAAATGCTCTAATGTAAACACCATTCACATTTGGACTTGTTGCCCAGCACACAGTGACTACACGGGAACCAACAAGGACTCAAACTTTTCAACATGAAACACAATGTCTTGCCTCTCTGAGCGCCGAGTCTCTTATTTGGCACACACTTGAAGACTTGAAAACTATAAGCCATACATTATGTTGCTGCCCTGTATCATAGTTAAGATATGAAAATATGGAATATTAGGCTGTCTGTGCCAAAAAAAACTGGTACAGTGACTATTAACATTGCCAAGGGCAAGGAGAAGTCAAGTGCTTCTATCTGAAAAGTCCCTATTGGTAATGTTATTTAACACTTGCTAGAACCATAATTTTATAGGTAAGGCACTGTATGTAAGAAAAACAATGATAGGAATGTCTCTGTGTGCTCTTTAGGTACACAACTTCTTCAAAAAATATTAAGAGTTTTTTATTTTCATGTAAAATGAAGTAAAAGGAGAAAATCATAGAAAATGTTTAAATTGATGTTTCTAGAAAATGAATGAGAAAACTACTGATTTCTTAGTATGAGAAAATATTTGTTGCATACAGAGTACATTTTAAAAGCAGAATAAGTATGGTAAACAAAAATGATCCACTGAAGTAAAACTAAGTATTAATTCTCGTTAGCAATAATTACAAACAAAATCAATTGTTCATGATTAAATCCCTGGTCAAATATTTCATCTGATCATCAGAAAGCTGAAATTTACTGCTCATATAAAAGGCAGCATAAATACAAAGGCTGACAATCGAGATTTCTAGCACAAGAGAGTCAATATCTCAGTGTGCTACCATTTCTACCCACTCCCCACCCCCCACCACCGCCCCCAAGCCCTTTCCTATGGCCTTAAAAAAGCAAAGTCTGTTTGCTACACTGAGATTCCTCTGCTGCTTTTCTCAAGTAATTCTTAGTTTGGGGTGATAAATTAGAAAATGAAAGACAGTTACATCTTGGGATTATTTTTCAAATATATAAATATCACATCTATTAGGTAACTGTCTATAAAAATACATGGAAAAATAGCTTTGTCTGAAAGGAAAGAATGAGCCCTCAATTTCTATGAGATCAGGCAGAAGACTCTAGAGACCTTATGTTTCATACCCCTGAATCTGAAGCGGTTTAAAAACATGACTGTAATTATAAGCATGCTTTATGTTTTCAGTATGTTGCTACCTATATGAAACATATACCTGGTTAATCTGAGTTAACCTTTTAAAAAAAAGTAATCTTTTTTTCCTCTTTAATTAATGACTTGAGAATTTCCATCATTGGTTAACAGGTCTTGGGTGAGGAAGCAGGAATATGATTCTTCCTCAAGTGAAGAAAAAGGAGAGACTCCTAAAAGAAGAATGAATCTGAACTTGGTAGAAAGGACTAAATCAGTATGTTTAAAAAAAAAAAAAAGGGAAAAATGATAAAATATATCTACTCTCTAAACTCTTCTATGTTTAAGAAACTAAATACATTTAAGACATCCTGATCGTGGTCTTATACCTCAGAATCTGGGCAAAAGCAGAGTGCTAGGATTCCCTACGTGACCTTCTAAGTAAGGGACTAGACATGACTTTGAGTTTGCATCAAAAGAAGCGAGTAACTTATCGCAAGCAGCTGCCTACCAAAGAAACATGGAAATTGATTTTTGTTAACTGAAATCCTCATTTGGGGAGTCAGCCACTGAATACAGGTTTAATGCCCTGTTCAACTAAGTTTAAAATTCCGCATGCCATAAGGTACTTCTCCAGTGTCACCATACTAGCCGATAATGAGTGAATAAAACTTTCTCTAGGGGAACGATCTACGTGAATATAAAATAAAACTGCTAAGTCCTATTTTTTCTTCTATATTCTCCAGCTGGTTTCCTTCTGGGAGGCGGAGGTTTCGGATATAGCGAGTTCACACCATCAGATAAGATGTGTGAAGTGACTGGACGATCGCCAAGGTTTCACTCCCAGCAAGGCAGAAGTAATTTTTGCATCATTAGCGTGAATGCTGTAAAGGCACTGCTAGATCACGAGAGGCACCGAGGAAACCCCAGGGGTCGGAGTGCTGGCTCTCCTGGTCTGTCTCAATCATACAAGAATGATAGTTACTGATGAATATGCGCTCTAAAGTCAACAAAGAAAAGGAGGCAGGTCAAACTCAGGAGACTATATCTTAAATCAGCCTCTAGGGTTGTCTCAATCACATTATAAATCTTTTGATGCTTCGATTTAACCATTTCTGTTTTGGTTTCACCAGACAGGAGAGGAATACCAGAAATAATAATTGTAAGGCAATAAAAAGTATTTGTTAAGGCCTCGGTTGTTAAATAAAATAATAAAGCTATATTGGCTCGTCCTTTTTTACTCTCTAAGTTACATTTTACTCTCTAAGTTACATTTAAAGTTAATAATGGAAAAACCAAAATAAAAATGAAGACAGCATTGTTCTTATTTAAAAATGAGTATATTTGGGGAAAGGAATAAAGTGGAAGGAAGGGCTGGCGCTGGCCTCTGTGTCAGCAGCTCTAAGGCAAGGCACCATCGGTCCGTGACGGTCAATGACACACAGTAGGAGGGACTCACGTCACCTCGGCAGGGTGTTCTCTTCACCAATGGCAACAGTGTCCCAATAGGCCAAAACACTCCATAAACAGGCCAGGCATTTGGGAAAAAAAATCACCCACTGCAGTGTCATCCTCTAATACATGAACTTTGCTTTGGGAGTCATTTTGCAAGAAAAAGGAATCTTAAGATTAAGGCAGAAATCTGGACTACTGCCTGGGTTCAGAAGAGACCTGAATATTTAACCGTTTGTGCTCCAAGAAACTATTTAAAAAGCACTGTGATCATATTCTTTTTGCTTGAAATAGTACCAAGTCACAGTGAGAGTTAATGTGAGCATTTTTACTGCGTTTATTCTCGAGACAGAGAAGCTCTACTTCCCATACTTACATTATCTCATATAATCATATACGTATAAGTGTGGAATGTACATATAGTACACATATATACACACACACACACAGATTCTGTGTAAGAATGAAAGCAAAGAAAAACACTAAGTTGGCTCAAATAGTATGTCCCCTAAGAGCACTTGCCTGACATTGTACAATGGAGAAAATTTCATTACCTATTACTCTGCGGGGGGGAGCAAAAATACCTCAAACTCAGAGGTCTGAAGAATTTGGCCTAAAATGTCAATTCAAAGGCCAACTGAATATCGCAAATATGCTTTCTAATTATTTCCTATTTTTAATAATAAAAGAGTTTTCCTTTTTCCAGTGCCAAAAGAAAAATTAGCCAGAGTTAAGTATAAAGAATTTTGAGATGGAAAACGAAACTGAGTATTTGAAAAAAAGTGGAAGTCCATTTCTTCTAAGAACATAATTGATTAAAAACTCCAATGTTTACTTAAATCTATAGTATATGTGCTCATTGTTGGTAGGTCATTAACTGCTTGCATTCTGGTTTTATTATAAGAGTTAGTGGTCTTAAGATGATAAAATTGCGAAGTTGAATCAAAGGCACCAAATCCGAAGGAGGCTGTCATAACCACTTCCACATTCCCAAAGAGCTTTGGCATTTTCCTGAATTTTACCATGTAAATGTGATGAAACCATATACCACTTCTGCTACAGAGACAAAAGCAATTACTCCATTAAACAGTAACATTTTAAAATGAGAGGTAACAAAATAAAGGTAAGAAGTGGCAGAAAAATTCTTAAGTTTAAAAAAAAAAAAAGAAAAAAAACAATCCCTTTTTAGCAGTCTTCAAAGAACAAAAGACAGACTCTTTTGGAGCCCTGCTTTTGGACTTCAACTTGAGGTAGTTATCAAAAGACAAAAGGATGCAGATGTAGAAAAACATAACTCCGGTTAAAGACAGGTGTTGTGTGGGGGCCACTCACTGAGCTTTAATTTACAGAGGCCAAATTCATCTTAATATGTTTAAGAGAAAGTGCAATTTGGATTGTATAATATTCATCTATAAGTATGCAGGTTTGCAGGAAGGCTGATAAACCAGCATCATAAATTTTTCTTTCTGGAATTAAGTACCAACTCATCATCTTGCCAGTTAGAAAAATTAAAGGGGAGGACATAAATGTAGGAATGCAGAGAATAGTTACCTTCAGCTGGTTATTGAAGATATCGATCTCCTGTAGTTTTGATCTGGTTTCTTTCTCAACTTCATCCAGTTGGTCTCGTAGCTGCTGACGAGCTAGTTCTTTTACTTCTAACGCTCTTTTGAGTGTCAGAAGTGAATCTCCTATTTTAGAAGAACATTGCAAGATAAGAAAAGCAAACTGGCAATGAGGAAAACGGTTTTTAATGTTCTCATTTCACTGAAGGAAAGTCACGCCAGTAGAAAAGGAAAAGGCCAACCTTAAAAAGCAAATACCTACTGTGCAAACTGTTCTGCTGAACTTGTTTGAGTTGGTCATTGAGTATCTGTTTTTCTGGAATAAGTCTTCCAAGCATTTGCTGAGCCTCCTGGGAGAGAAGGAGGAAAACGGCAATGAACTGACAGGGAAAACTACCACGTCTACACTCCACCTCCAGGCACACATAAGTACGTTTTCTCATCCCTCAAAGACTCATCTAATCTCATCCCAAATCCTATATGTAGAAACTGCATCTAATCACCAGTCAGGGCAGTTCTTGCTTTTTTGCCAAGCAATTAACTATTTGCCAAATGCTTTTCACTGAAATGAAGTTGAGACAGTTATAGCTCTCTGGAGATTTCTTAAATTTTTATTGACTTACTGCCTATTTATAAGCTTTCAAAAATGTACTTTAAGTACAACTCAGCAGAGAAAAGTGAAAGTATCGATCTCTCCCTTGCACTGGGATTAAACGTAAATGCAGTGACTCTGTTGTTTGTGAATTGCCAGAGTAGTTTGAATAGGAACTAGTCTATTCTGAACTTTGATACTTAATAGGGCTGAATTAGGGTTTACCTATACACTTGAAGATGGAAATAGAAATCAAGAAGGGATTTCTAACAATAGAGTCTTGGCTGCCATATATGTTTTCCACCACTGAGGATGGACCCATAATTTTAAACAGGTACACAAAAGTCTTGAACCAACCATTTCTTTCCTGATATAAGAAAAAAGCTAACCCACACTGTGAAAGGCTATTTGGAGTTTTCATGGATGACCTGTTAAGCACTGTATTTGCTTAAGTTCAGCTGAGATTATACTATAAAGTTTCTACATATTTCGGTAAAATGACAGCCTTTCCAGCACAGAAAAACAAATACTTGACTTTCATTTTTACCTTGATTAAAAAAGAAAATCTCAGGGACACCTGGGTGGCTCAGTTGGTTAAGCGGCTGCCTTCGGCTCAGGTCATGATCCCAGGTTCCTGGGATCGAGTCCCACATCAGGCTCCTTGCTTAGCAGGGAGCCTGCTTCTGCCTCTGCCTCTGCCTGCCTCTCTGCCTGCTTGTGCTCTCTCTCTCTGACAAATAAATAAAATCTTTAAAAAAATAAATAAATAAATAAATAAATAAATCTCATTAAGGGGGCACCTGTGATGAGCACTGGGTGTTGTATGTGAGGAATCATTAAATTCTACACCTGAAACTAATGAGTGTTCTATGTTAACCAAATGGAATTTAAATAAAAACTTTAAAAAAATCTCTATGCACTGGTTTTTGGTTTGAGAAAATAAAAATGCCTTAATTGAAAATTTTTATGAGAGGCTAACAAGCAGTCTTTGTTGGAACAATCAACCTTAGATACAGACTGGCTTGTATGCTATAAATCTTTGTGCGCCACAAGTCTGAATAGGAGAGAGATATAGCTCAACAGAGAGGATCTGGAAGCATCTTCTCATATGAATAATCCACACCCGTTTCCCCAAATCTGGACGAAACAGAATATACAATTCAGATTGTTTCCTCAAAAAGGCCCAGCCAACTGGGCTTCTCTTATTCTCCTCCGTGATTAATTTAGGAATTTAGGAAAGGCCTCTTACCCAATCCCAAAGTTTCTTTCCTGTACCAAGACAATGACACATCAAGATAAAACCTAGCTCGGATCACTGAGACTATTTAACTTATATAAACATCACTTCTAAATGCCAACCTATGTTTCTAAAATAAGTTATAAACCGACATGAAGGGCTACCTGACTTTCTGCACAGAAAGTATCTGCTAATAACAGTAAAGAAAGGGAACCAATATCTCATAGCCTACGATATACCTGGCCTTCCTTCAAACCATGTATTATTTTTCACTTCACTACTTTTTCAGGAACCCTAATTTGTATTTTATTGTCAATAAGTGAACATACTCAGCGTCAATCTTAAATAATAAAAAATGTGTTTGGTCACGGGGCATTCAATGAGATAAGAAATAAACACATGGCCTTCACTCCTAAATTTTCCAAGAGAATATTTTATGAAACTTCTCGTAGTTAATGAAAGACATATAAAAAAAGTTACCATATAGAACAATATACTTTTAAAAAGTACATGCGCTTTTTAGTATGTTCAATTTCTAGCAGTGAACATCTGATACTATTAACGGTATAAGTCATATCCTAATACCTCAAATTGATTAGGACTTCAAAGTACATGAAACAATAACTGACAGAACTGGAAGGAAAAAGGAAAAATTTACAATGATAGGGCTTTCAATATCCTCTGACAGCAGCTGGAAGAGG
>CM052898.1:183192478-183244383 GCA_028534135.1 Potos flavus | reverse complement strand
CCCCAATGTCCATAACCCAGCCACCCTATCCCTACCCCCCACCCCCCAGCAACCCTCAGCTTGTTTCGTGAGAGTAAGAGTCTCTTATGGTTTGTCTCCCTCCCGATCCCATCTTGTTTCATTCCCCCCCCAGTACCCCCCGCCCTGCCTCTCAAATTCCTTATATCAGAGAGATCATATGATAATTGTCTTTCTCTGATTGACTTATTTCGCTTAGCATAATACCCTCTAGTTCCATCCGCAACGTTGCAAATGGCAAGATTTTGTTTCTCTTGATGGCTGCATAGTATTCCATTGTATATATATACCACATCTTTTTTATCCATTCATCTGTTGATAAACATCTAGGTTCTTTCCAAAGTTTGGCGATTGCGGACATCGCTGCTATAAACATTCGGGTGCATGTGCCCCTTCAGATCACTACATTTGTATCTTTGGGGTAAATACCCAGTAGTGCGATTGCTGGGTCGAAGGGTAACTCTATTTTCAACTTTTTGAGGAACCTCCATACTGTTTTCCAGAGTGGCTAAACCAGCTTGCATTCCCACCAACAGTGTAGGAGGGTCCCCCTTTCAGGTATGGACCATGTTTTTAATATTTCAATTCTTCACCATACTCAACACATAGCTTTGCATAAAGAACATTGTCTTTAAAGATTTTTTTTGAGAGAGAGAGAGCATGCAAGCAGTAGGAGGGGCAGAGGGGGAGAATCTCAAGCAGACTCCCCACTGAGTGCAGATCCTGATGTGGGCTCAATCCCACGACCCATGAGATCACAACCTGGGCCAAAAGCAGGAGTTGGATGTTCAACTGACTGAGCTACCAAGAACATTTTTTTTTTCTTTCTCTCTCTCTCTCTCTCTTTCTTTCTTCCTAAGATTTTATTTACTTATTTAAGATGGAGAGAGAGAGGGCACGAGCAGGTGGGAGAGGTAGAGTGAGAAGCAGACTCTGCTAAACAGGGAACCCAATACGGGGCTCGATCCTAGGACTCCAGGATCATGACCTAAGCCGAAGGCAGATTCTTAACTAACTGAGCCACCCAGGCGCCCCCAAGAACATTTTCAATAAGAACTTTATCAGTGAACAAAAACTAATTTAGCTGAAAGAGGAAACTGGAAGAGCTAGTGTCCTGAGCAGGTTAATTAACCACTGAGCACTTTAAATGCAGCCACATGACACTGACAAAGTATTTAATATAAAGATACTCCCATAATAAATTTCATTTGCTTCTTAATATCAATTATCATCTCACCATTAATAATTCATACCCACCTTAGAATATTTCAATAGTGTGATGGGTTTATTATTGTAAATGAGGATTTTTTTTTTTAAAGATTTTATTTATTTTTTGACAGAGAGAGAGACAGCGAGAAAGGGAACACAAGCTGGGGGAGTGGGAGAGGGGGAAGCAGGCTCCCTGCCGAGCAAGGAGCCCGATGTGGGGCTCGATCCCAGGACCCTGGGATCATGACCTGAGCTGAAGGTAGACATTTAACGACTGAGCCACCCAGGTGCCCCATAAATGAGGATTTTAAAAAATAGGTTCATATTAAATTTAAAATAGCTTTCTGTCATCAAGGAGTTTCCAATTCTCTTATAACAACATGAGAAAATAACAGTAGGAAATTTCACACGCTATTTCTATACTGCTTGTATTGAGCAAGCGCCATAAAGGTTTACTAATTTTGAGTGTTTTATAAATAACATTTATGAAATTTTTGTTTAGTGGTAAATAATCAGATTTCAATTTAAAAGTTAGAACAAGGCGGGGCGCCTGGGCGGCTCAGTCGTTAAGCGACTGCCTTCGGCTCAAGTCATGATCCCAGGGTCCTGGGATCGAGCCCCACATCGGGCTCCCTGCTCAGCTGGGAGCCTGCTTCTCCCTCACCCTCTGCCCCTGCTTGTGTTCCCTCTCTCACTGTCTCTCTCTCTCTGTCAAATAAATAAATAAAATCTTTTTTAAAAAATTAAATAAATAAATAAAAGAACAAGGGTGCATTAGCAAAGTACATAATGTTCTTATTTCTTTATATATATTCAAATTCAAAAGCATATTAAGAGTGTCTCCTTTCGGACTAAGGTCAGCTAAAGGAACACAGCAAGAACGTCAGAAGCTGAATGTATTTTTATCTCCATCGTTGCCTCAGAGGTAGCACATCTCTAATATGATATAAAGACTGTCTTACCAGGTAGTTTCTTTTCTAGCGGTTGCTGTTCATCTTCTAAAACTGGTTCCTCCGGTAACCTCTGATCTGCTGCCGTTGAGCTGATGACAGATATACCGCTGCCAGATCGAACTCGTCTGCCATGGTGGAAAAAAAGAGAGAAAAACAGATTCATAGAAAGCGGTCCGGGTAGAATTGAGCAAATCATGGAAAAGAATTGTTGAGGAGCACGCCACATCATGGAGAAAATTTCATTTATGGTGTGGAAAAGATAAAGATTTGGTCCTCTTCATTTACAAAGAGTTTTTAAAAAATGAGTGTGTGAATATCATCAGACTCTAGACCACCGAGCTTGCTCAAATGTTTAGAGCCGTCACCCAAATCAGGGCAATTCCAGAGGACTGAATTGGTAATCATCACCACGTGGTCTACAACAGTGCCTAGGTCACAGTCAAGTGCTCACTGTGGTTATCACCACCCTTTTATGGAACATTAAATCTGCCAAAGGAAGATGAGCAGCTCAGTTGAATGTGAGCACCTCTCTTCCCTTTACGAAGTCTTTCTATCCATTTTATCTCATAATAAACACACGAAATATTACACTTTATAGTCCCTAAATCAAATCATTTAGTTTACTGATTCATTCCACCTTAAGCCATTAACCTTGCCATTTCAAAGCATTCTACCTTTTCGTTAATGCTTTTTTACCAGCTTCCAGTCTTGCGTCTCTTGCAGTGACCCGTGTGGCCATCAGACTCTGCGGACAAAGCGTCCAGCTACGGTGTCTTCCCACAGCCAGATTTCCCAGCTCACTCCATGCACACACTGACAGCCATGGCACCTGTTCTCTTACTTTTATGGGGATCTCCTCCCCCTGCCCCATCTTTGAGGAATCAGGACAGAAATTCTTATCTTTCTTTTTCTGTCCTTCGTGCTTGTAAGATTTCATACTTGTTTTTTAAAGTTAAAGCCGCGAGACGTCGTTGTCTGGGAGGGGAGGTGTGTGTGGTGTGTCAAGGCAAAGGATATGAGTCACTGCGCATTCCTCCCAACTGGACCTTGGTCTACTCTCTTGACAACTCTGCTGAAACTGTGTTTCGGACCAGGATAATTTTCTTTAATTAGCTTCCTGATTATAATTTCTACATTGCCCGTATTTTGTTACTTAACCAATGTGTAGAATTCACAGGCAGAATCTCCCTGCTTTAGTTTCTATGTATGGGTTACTATGGTTTCACTTTAACTGCTAAAATTTTTGGTAAACTTTGATTAGATGGATTGGTACAAAAATCGACGACAACCTTTTGATGTTTTACTAAGAGACTATAAGTACTTTAAAGAACAGAACAGGCCCAGGATTAACACAGGACCTAGATAAGAACATTTTCTTGAATTCATGGATATTTCATTTACTTGCCAGGAACAAAAATGACTAAAAGAGACACAACCAACAAAGCCCCGTCTGAAATTCACATACCAAATACACAATTTCTTGGAAGAGCCAAATGTTCCTTACCTAAAGGAAGGTGGAATGTACTCCGGAGGCAGGACAGGTGGCAGTGGTTGGCCAGACATAGCGACATCAATGAGGTGCATGGCCAAGATAAACTCTTCTGCTGTGAGTTTTCCATCTTGATCAATGTCAGAAAGATTCCTATTCAACAAAAAGTCAACCATATTCTAGTTTCATGAAAATGCATGTGTGTTACTATTCACAAGTGATTGAAATGTTCTGTTTCCTTATTCTGACTCTAGGCCAGTTGAGTCTCTCTGTGCCGTGGTTTATAAAAATAGTACCTATTTCACAGTACTGCTGCAAAGATAAAATGAAACAATCCAAGTCGTTGGGATGGTGTCCAGCACTCAGCAAATGTTAACTATGATTATAATTATATTCTTCTCAAGCCTTGCCAGCCCATTTAAAACATATCATACTCACATCATATCTGTCTTTAAACACTGTGCTCGGCAAAGTATCGGGTCAGAAAGTAAACATCAAAGCTTCACAAGACATGGTCTCTATTCACACTGAATTCTGGCCCTTTGGCAGGAAAGCAGCCATAGATACATAAATAAATGGGTGTAAAACCTCATTTACAAAAACAGGTGCAGGCCAATTTCTATTCCTTTAGGTTAGCTAGCCAACTGCTGATCTAGACCTCCAATAGTGGATCTTTATGGCCTTCAGCCAGAGTCAAGATGTTTGCTGCTCCTTAGTCTCAAGATTCAATGGCTACCATTCCTCATAATCAGCTTGCCCTAGTAGCTAATGAGAGTAAAGAGATTTTTCCAGCAAGTCTAAGAATGGGATTTTACTTAATCACTTCTGGGCACCAAAAGAGGCTGCAAGACAACAAAGATGTTCACCGGAATGCCAATAGGACAGCTACTACATTGGGAAACTGGGTTTGCTGCTACCATAGATGAAGAAATTTCTCTGAAATCTGAAATTTCCTTGGGTGGCATAAGCCAGTTTTTATTAAAGGCATAATGGCCGTGCAGTGACATCTGCCTTTTCTAGAGTACAGTTCCGCAAGTTTTGACTGATTCAGTTGTGTAACTGAATTCAGTTGTGTATCACGATATATAGAACAGTTCCATCACCACGCGAAATTCTCCTGCATTTCTTAGTCACCCTCTTGCCTTGCCCACGGACCCTGGCAACCAGTGATCTCTTTTCTGTCCTTGAGCTTTGTATTTTCCAAACCCATCCCCCACTATAGCAACTCCCCAGCAAATACAATTAGAAGGCAGGTGGGATTCTTTTTCCCCCATACTTGCCTAAATAATGGCTGTAAACACTTAATTAAAACATCTTTTTATTGTATAGAAAGGGAATATAATAACATTCTAGTAGGAGAAGACTCAAGTATTTTTTTCAAAGAGGGCAGGTTATAAATGAGATACTTAAGCATTTCAATATACTCTAGTGTCATGAGAACACCTAATAAACTACAATCAACCTCCATAAATGTTAGATCTGAAGTTTACATTTCAGAGAGTCCTAGGATACTGGTACATACCCAGACTTAAAGAGATCTGGCTGTGTCATATTAACTGGTCTATTATGTTTATTACCTGGTCTATTATTATCATTATTCTATTCCAAAGGAAGACCCTTTAATACAAAGCAGAAGGGACCAGGATGGGTGAAGGGACTAGCACTAGAGTGTGACCACTTACGAAGCATCCATATCAATAGGCCCTATGGCAAAATCATGAACCTCGAATCATGCAATTAAAGTAATCAAAAGCTATTAAAAATCCTTACAAAATAGGGGTGCCTGTGTGGCTCTGTCACTTAAGCGTCCAACTCTTGATTTCGGCTCAGGTCATGAACCCAAGGGTTGTGAGATCGAGCTACATGTTGGGCTCTGAGCTGAGTGTGGAGCCTGCTTAAGATTCCCTCTCTCCCTCTGTCCCTCCCTCACCCTTTCCCTTCCTCCCTCTCTCTCTAAAAAAAAAAAAAGAATTTCAAAATAGACATTTATGTGCCTTCTGATGAAAGTACACTGTAATATCTCTGATATAGTCTTGCCAAAAAAAAAAAAATCAAACTTGAATCTGATGAGTGGTTCTCATGAGTGGGATGATTTTGTACCCCAAGGGACATTTGTCAATACATGGAGACATCCCTGATTGTCAAAACGGGGGATGGGGGTCATGTTACTGGTATCTAGTAGGTGGAGGCCAAAGATACTACTAAACAGCCTACAAGACACAGAACAGCCCCCCACAACAAAAAATTATCAGGCCCAAAGGGTCCATCGTGTTGATGTGGAGAAACCTTGCTCTAGATGGAATTACCGGTCTATAGGAAACACAGGAATAAATTAACACAAGGATGCAACCACCAAAAGATAGACTAGAAGAAACTACAGGATAAACAATCTAGGTTTTTCCTTTTTGGGGGGATTAGAGAACAAGGGGGAGTTTACAGAACACTTAAAAGATGTGTCAACCAACCATGCAAAATATAGATTTATCTGAATAAGAACCTGATTTGACCAAGTCAACTACAAAAAATTATGAGCCAATCTAATCAATCTGGTCAGTATCTGATTAACTTAATGATAAGAATTACTATTAAAAAGTTTTGGTGGACTGCTGGTATTACGGTCCTCTTGAAAAAAATCCCTATCTCTTTTGGAAATACAAGCTAAAATATCTGCAGATGAAAATGATATATAGGGGCGCCTGGGTGGCTCAGTCGGTTGAGCGTCTGCCTTCAGCTCAGGGCATGGTCCTGAGATACTGGGATCAAGCTCCGCATCAGGCTCCCTGCTCGGCAGGAAGCTTCCTTCTCCCTCTCAAACTCCCCTTGCTTGTGTTCCCTCTCACTGTCTCTCTCTCTCTGTCAAATAAATTAATAAAATCTTTAAAAAAAAAAAAAAAAGAAAATGATTTATAATCACTGAGATCTGGCTTAAAATACTCAGGAAGGAGGAAGGGAGAACCAGGACTGGTCACAAGCTGAGACTTACTTTAAACTGTGTTATGAGTTCTAGAGAATTCATTAATCTCTCTGCTTCTGTATCTTTCAAAATCAAAAAGGGGAAAGAGTAAGAGGTAATCATCACAGATCACTGGAAAATTAAGCGTAATTCCTACATCCCCACCTATAAATATTGGTATTAATCTACAGACCCATGAAGCCATACCAATTTAAGCCACTTCATACAAACCAAGGAACTTCTCACTCCTTACCATATTGAAGCCAGCTGAGCCTGTGGCAAACTTGATTGCATAAGAATAGTTCTTGCTTGGGGACCTAAACAGAAACCAGGGAAAAAAATATAAAGATGAATCAGCAAATCTTCACTGTCCAGGAAGACCAGTGTTGTGCACATAAAGCACTATGCAATCTCATGCAATCGCAGTCCTTTAAACAATATTTGCTAGTACCCAAGGGGATTCTTCAAAAGGAAATTAAGCCCCAATGAAAAGGGAAAAAAAAAAGCACACCACAGCATCTAGCACATACTCAATAAATTCTTGTTAAATGGATGTTTAACGAAAAGAGTATGTAAAGGATTAGAGTCTCAAAATGTAACCTGTCCTTTTATCCTGATTACCATCTCTATTTGTATCAGGCTTTTATTTACAAAGCTGAAACTTATTGTCTCTAAACTCAGCATCTTCTGCCACCGCCTCCTGTCTCCACCAGGACCATTATAGGAGAAGATTCAGAGAATCTTAGAGGACGAAGGACCTTAAGAGAGGACAACTCTTGTAACTGTTTCATTACAGACTTGAAAAAAAAAAGGGGTCTTGCTCAAGGCTGCACAAATGGCTAATATCACAGTCATTTCTTATGTTAGCAATAAAGAATGCCTGGAATTCCAACGCTGCTCTCCAAATCACCTCTCATTTCTTAAAGTACTTGTAAATATCTTCACCTCTGGTATGAAACTGGGCTTAGATATCAGATAAAGTCTACAGTGAGAAATTTTGAGTGTTGAAATAAACCAGTCCTGGGAGACAGACAAATATGTCTTCTATCCATCACTGACTCTCAAGGTGTGGTCCCCGGATGACCGATGGACCAAGGAATGGAGAGTTGTAACAATTTTGTTAGGAAGACTGCCATGTATAAATTTTTGCTTTTAGCTATTTCATTTTTCAAATGGCACCTCATCAAAAAAAAACCCACAAAAGTGGATGTGTTTTTGCAGAGCAAGCAGTAGCGGTTAGGGACCGCTGAGAATCACCTCCAATGTGTCAGCACAGGAAGTGCCCAAGAACTTGCCACGAGACTCGGGCGGGCAGTTTCCTCATTCGTTGGACCCAGTTTTCTCATTTCAGATGTCCTTTCCAGATTCACGAGTCTGTGCTCCATCAAATAAGGAACTATAACATGGAGCTTACCATAGTGCTAGTACATAAAAAATGCTCAATTAATGGTAGTATTATAGACACTAATTGAACCTTGATTTACATATAACATATGGGGAGAAAAACACACATGAACATATACATGTGTATTTTTACATGTATATAGGTATACAGCTTAATTTTCCAAACTGAAAATGGTCAAGTAAATCATACCTAGACTACGAAACAGTACCCGGGAAACCCTATCCAGCAACCTTTCTTTCTTTTTTTTTTTTTTTTTTTTTAGAGAAGGGGAGGTGTGGGGTAGGTAGAGAGGGAATGGAAGAGAGAGAATCTTAGGCAGGCTCCATGCCCAGTGCAGAGCCCAATGCAGGGCTCTATCTCACCACCTTGAGATCATGACCTGAGAGTCAGAAGCTAAACCAACTGAGTCACGCAGGAATCCCAGCTCCAGCTCCCTTCTAATCAGCCCCCCAACCAAGTGTAGCCCAACTTTTAAGAGCACTTGTTAAGTCTGGCTTATTTTGTTCCACATACTGTATGTAATTGTAGGACATGAACCCTAAGTGCTGTGCGGTGTATCATTTTGTGAAAATATAACAATCTATGTATCCATCCTGTTGACGGACATTCAGATAGTTTTCAGTTTGAGGCTATTATGAACAGTGAACCTTCTAGGTTTTGGCAAACATATGTACACATTCATGTTGGACGAATGCGTGTGTTTGTGTGTGTGTGTTTGTGTGTGTGTGTGTGCACGCGCATCCACGCGCGTGCGTGTCGGTGTCTGTGTGTATTGGGAGTCTCTGAGAAGCAATCTTTTTTAAATTAATGTGAAAGCTCTAGAAGTTCTGTGGTATACGGGAATGAGGAAAGTACACTGATCATTTTGTTTAGTCTCTAATATTATACTTAGCATGTTGGAACATTAAAATAGGATTAGCCACCCTTTAGTGAACGCTTTAATTGATACTTGCAACAATTCTCTCCACTTCAGAACTGCATAAAAGGAAGAGTATTTCACCTACTACCAATAAAAAGTGTAATAATAAACAAACAAAAAGAACTAGTCCTGGATCTGGATGGGCAGCAGGAGATTTGGATTCCAGTCCCGACTCTTCCCACTCCCTAATGGCATATGACATTAACAAAAGTACTTTCACTCTCTAGGAGTCCTCTCTAAGTGAGGGGAATGATGTGGAACAGCGACTGGTAAGCCACGGCCCACAGGCCATATCTGGTCCCCCATCTGTTTTTGTAAATAAAGTTTTCTTGAAACACTGCCATGCCCATTAACTGCAGCGTGATCCATGGTTCCTTTTGTACTGGAATGGCACAGCTGAGTAACTGTGACAGACAAAATGTAAGCCTAATATGCTTACGGTTTTGTTCTTTATAAAAAAAGTTTGTTAACTACCACACTAGAAGACCGCAGCTGTCTTTTGCAATTCTAATAATTGACTCTGTACGTCTTAAGACAAGGTTGTGAAACATCGACATAAATCGCCAACACCGAAGATGGCCTCTGAGCATAACAGAACAGCATAAAATTGAACTCTTGGGTACGGAGAACTATCCTGTGGAAGCCTACATCCAAAAGGGATATCAGTTTTGGGGTACTGGCTTCTACGGAAACATTATGGGGAGAAACAGAAATCCTGAGTTCATAAGACCTACTATGGGCACCCACGTTCGTGTAGGGAAGCATGCACGGGAAAGACAGAAATGATTAAAGTTAATGCTTTATCTCAAACAATGCCTAACACTTTAGCTTTTGTGATTAATATATGAATAACTAAATAGCATATTCATTGTTTCAGAATGCAAGATTAATAAAATCCCTCTTTGAGAAGAAGGCTAGCATTGATAAGATTGCCAGAATTCTATAGCTACTTATATTATTTTGATTAAAGAATGGGCTCTCTATATTTTTTAAAATTGTCTCTCTTAATAGTGTGTAATAGATACACATCGAGTTGAGAAGGAACAAGGGGTGACCCCCCCCCACAACAGGTGTATCAGTTAGATGAACCCAAGTAATCAGTGGGGTCAAATGTGCCATTGCTAGATTAGCTTCAGTTCCCACAGTGGGCAAGCTCGTATCACAAGCTCAGAGAGTAAGTATGCAGATAAACATGAGCAAAATCTGCTCTTTCAGGTATATTTCAAATTTTACTGTCTACCTCACACATTAAAAGTTCTAAATATTTAAGTGCTTGTGTCATTATCTTTGGGATGAAGACACTGCATTTCATTCATAAAACGAAGATCCTACCAAGAAAGAGGATTGCTACAGCAATGTCACATCTGAATACTATTTTAATTAATTCACAGCAAACACCAACAATGCTTCGAACTGTTCTCAGATTCATTGACAACATAGTTCTGGGTCTGTATGGAGCACTCGTGTGAAACAGGCCATGCAGAATTACACTTAAAACTACACTACTGATTATTCCTTCAGTGCCTGCATAAGCTGGTCTGGTTTCCCATGGCATGTATAAAAATGGCAGCTATGTTTTAGCAGAGTGAGAGTGGCAGTTAGAAAATTTGTGTATAATTACAATTTGCCCCCTTGGATATAAATATATACTTATTTGAGAAGACTGCTGAGTTCCTTTATTAGGGATAAGGCTCAAGATTAGATCAGATCCTTCCAAATCTCACCCAACCCTGATATTTTTTAACAGATGAACTTTTCTTTTGGAAGTAAAAATTGCAATTGTAAGTGATAGCATAAAAAAAAGATAGTAAAAGTCAGAAATTTAAAATATCTTTCTCCACTTTAGGAAAATTCACTCTTTCTCCTTCCTTCTGTATGTGTTAAAGAGAAGTCACAATTTTTCCCTTCTCGATGTTCAGATCAGAGGTCTCTATTCTTATTAAAATTATACTTTTCTTTATAATTCTGAGTGTTTAGCTCTCATTAGAAACACTTCTGGATAATATCCTAAAATCCTTTCTGTGATATAGATAATAGAATCTTTTTTTTTTTTTTAATCCCCAGAGTTCATATAACTTAACTCTGACCTCTTGTACAAGAAATAAGATCTAACCAGGTAAAGTGACCTCCAGCTAGTTAATGGCAGAGGCAGGTTCCAAATTCCCCAACCAATTACCTTCACTTGCAAACTGCCTTAAACATGGGCTCTTTGGGCAGACAGGTTCAAGTTCACGTACAAAGTGGACTGCAGAACCTGAACCAGTTTGGGCTTACAGCAGTGTTTCTGTGCTAGCACTCTGATTTGCATACTAGTGGTGTCCACTGTGCAGCAGGATCCTGGGTCTATGTTTCATTTACCAAGAAGCACCCAGGTCACAGCCTGAGGCACTGGAGAAGAAAGTAACTATGGCATTATCAGGAGATGAGAACTCAAGACAAGAAGGACAATGAAAACCCTGTTTCGAAAAAAAGCAAATAGAGAAAGGCATTTGGAGACTATCTATGGTCCAACATCTGGAAGCAATCTGCATTTGGAATCAAAACCGTATTTCACTAAATTAATTCTCATTTGTAAATACCTGTTAAGTGTCCACTCATAGTTTTGTCATGACTATTGAATAACTGTCTGTATTTCAGTCTGGATGACTGAGGGACAGCCCACTCTGCCACAGGAGGGACACTGTGGGGAAAGAGGATCAACAATGAGGACCATATTTACATTCTTTAACAACAGTAAACTAAGAACCTCCCTAGAAAACAGCTTTACCATTTTATTCACTTTCTAATCACTACTTCTGCATTTTCTGTAACGCACAGTCCCGTGTTTTAAGGTTAGAAACATTTCTCTCAAAAACAGACATGCTTGTTTTTTTTTCCAGAATCAAGGGTAAACACAGCAGACCAAGTGACAGTTCCAAGTTATTGATACAATTCATAATTTAAAGGTTCTACAAAATACAGAAAAATCTCCTGTCACTGAAGTGATACACTAGTGCCCAGGCTTTTCCAAACTTCTAGAATAGTTCTCTTTCAGCTTAAAAAGCAATGCTGATAGCAAACAGGTAATTGCCTTTAAAGGTATTCATTCTTTAATACTTACAAGTTTCTATTTAGCGAAATACATTAACTTCTTAATGAAGGGAAATAATTTCATTCTGGGAAGTTTCAATTCCCACAAATGGAGAGAGAACAGAACATGTCCAGGGTCATGGCAAATCAGGGGAGCGGTAATGGAAGGAGCTTTGCTTCCTTGCCTGCCATCCCGTGCTGACCTTTCCCCGTGTGTCAACTCTGACCCAAGGAAACGGCTACCAGCAGTCAGTGGGGTCTACACCTCCTTAGTGATCAGGTCTCAGGGTAGTTCAACACAACTATCACCTACGGCTTGTCAGAGCCTGGTGTCTAAATAGGGCAATTTAAACAAAATGGCTAAGCTCTCAGTAAAAATGGCATTCCCCTTCCGAGGCAGATTATAACTAATGTCCCATTTGCAATTTCCTTTGATTTCAACAAAAATATCTATTTCTCATATGTAAAAGCAAAATTTTAATCATAAATTAAACCTCTTAGTCATCATTTATATATGTTATCTATGCACTCATACTTATAATACACACTTCATAAAGTATAGGAAACAACTCCCGAACATTTAAAAAGTATGTAATTATATTCACCTTTTCAATTATTATACATTTCTTAATAAAAAACACTTACCAAGATCGATTCTGCTGCGAGTAATTCTGCAACGACCCTCTCATTTTAAACTAGCTAATATTTTGCTGATTCCAACTCTTGCCTACTTGTCAAAAGCCAATTATCTTTCTCCTGCACCCCAGGAATATAGGGTGTTGCATGCAGAAGCTGCCCCAGATTATACTTATCAAGTCCAAGTTTTCTGCTGAGACTTTCCTGAAAATTTAAATGCACTAAAACCCTCATTAACAGGTAACCAAAAACTAGATGCCACATTCTAAAAATCTGCTGGAAATTTAAATTATTAAAAAGATGACTACCCAAAAAAATCCCCAACACCAGATCTCTTAATAGCATTAATGTTTACTAATACTGATTACTGATTATTTATTCATTTTTATGTCACAAAGCACTTTTAAGGCAGATCTGAAAATCTCTTGTGGATAGGCAGAGAAAACTCCAAACTTGAGCATGGTACAGGAGAAAGACTAAGAAGGAAGGAATTCAGCATTAGATTACATCTCAGCTCTGCCTTGTGGTAAAACGTAAACCGTCAGTGAGGATTCTAACCTCTCGGGGTTTTCTTCCTCATTCACAATTCTGAGACAGTATCTACCCAGCTGGTCGTGGGGGCTGAGTGGGATTAATGAGGTATTTAGCATATGGATACTCAATAATGTTCTGGAATCTCAACTGAGTGGAACACAAACGTCAGTACACCACCATTAACTCAAGCTTCCAGAGCAAACTTCCATGATTAGGTACTCGTGCCTGAACATCAGAAAGAATTCAGGTTCAACTCCTGGCTCTGTCACTTCCAAGTTAGGCTATTTTTGGCAAATTACTAATGTCTCTGGGCTTCCTCCTTATCTACAACATAGAGAGAAGAATGGAGTCATCTTTTAGGGAAGACGGTGAGCATTCCAAGAGCTATAATGTGCATAAATCAGCACTTGGCATGGTGCTTTTCAGTTTATGGATTTCCTTTAAATCATTTTATAAAGGGTTATACGTTGTTCAACTACGTTCAACACACTCTTCTCCTGAAAGTGGGAAAATGACTTGGTTTACTTAGGCAAGATTTCTAAGGAGGACTGAAACAAGAAAAGATGGAAACATCTTCATTTACATCCCCTTTTAACTGCCAAAGTTTTGAGATGGCTTACAAAGAGACTTAACTTTTCATCTTAGTGCAGCAGTATGCAAGGGGTAAATTTAGAGGTAAGAGGAAATAAAAATAAGAAAGATCATATGAAACCAAGATTGGTCAAAATATAAGCAGTAAGGTCATATCTAAGCTTTGCCAAAATTGGGCCACATATTTGATTAGTAACGACTATCCACTAATCTGAATAATTCATTTCATAAAAGGTGGTTTTAAATACGGTTTCAGGAACAACTCATACAGAGTCCATGAGATTATCTGAGATAGAATTAAAAATAAGGCAAATTGTGGCTCTAATCTTCATCTAAAAAATTTTATACATAAACTCTTAAATGATTAATACAAAATAGTTAATTTTCCCTTCCTACCTAGAGTTCGATTTTTAAACATTAGTAAAACTGGTACTTATTTGTTTTCCTTGCTAAAAAAACAACACCCAAAGCTTTTTGAGGAAATGTCATGTTCTTTATCATTTCTGTAACATATAAGTGATAAAACGTGTAACATTATCCAGAACTAATTATTGGCATCCTACAAGATAGAAGATAATAATAAAGAAGTAGCTAATTCATTTTCAGTTTTAGGAGTTAATCAGATAATGGCTTTAACCCAACTGCCCATTTAAAAACAAGCACACTTACCTAAAACAAGCACACTTACCTAGCCACATCGAATGACTGTGCCTTCTGTAATTTAGTGTTTAATTGTGACCCGGGACCAGATCGACTAAAGGAAGAGCTCTTTGGCAATGTGGCTGCTGTAAAAATAAATAAATGTTGAAAAATTTTAATCCTACAAAGAGAAGAAACATTTCCCTACTAACAAAAATGAGAATACATAGTCACCAAATCTGAGGCAGAAATTATTCTTCCCTTATCACCCAGGACTCAAAAAGAGTTATTCCCTCCTCCCTCCCTGCCCCTTGCCAAGAAATTTTCCAGATTTGCTCATTCCTGCTGAAAATCACCTTACTAAGTAGAAATGTTTACAATCCATGGATTTAACTCTTTGTTAAACATTTCATATCACATTTTATGGGATCTATCCCAATAGCTAAAGAAACAACAGCTTAAATACATAGGATATGGCATTTTCTTAACTGTGCTGCAGGAGCAGAAGTATCAGTTCCAGATGAGCAGAGTCAGAAAGCCAGAGCCTTGCGGTCCTGGCCAGACACCGTGGGATGCTAGGGAGGGTCAGCTCTCATGTCTGATTCTAATTCAGGCTGGTCAGCGGTGTGCCAGGGAAAAACTCTGAACCTTACTTAGCCTCATTCCCCTCATCCCTGCCTACTATCTTGCAACACTTGCCATCAGCCACAAAAGAAATAAGACAGAGCGCGTGGATTCACAGATACTACTGGAAAAGCCACTGCAACAACTTTCTCAGCTGTCGTCATATCTGCGGACATGGTCACAAATGAAAGGTAAACTACATGGGGCAAGAAAATCTTAAACAAAACAAAACAAAACGGTGGCACATTTAGATTCTCTGGCTATAACTCAGAGACAGATCTTGACAGACGTAACAAACCCACGTAGCTGGGCAGAGAAATGATGATTCAAACATAATCATTACCAACTTAGCTAAAATCCAGGCCATCCTCACTACTGAATTACACAGACACAGCCAAAGTACTTAAAAAAAAAAAAAAAAAAGTCCCCCAGGGGCACCTGGGTGGCTCAGTTGGTTAAGCATCCGATTCTTGGTTTGGGCTCAGGTCATGACCTCGGGGTCGTGGGATCGAGCCCCGAATCGGGCTCCACACTCAGTGTGGCGTCTGCTTGTGCCTCTCACTATGCTCCTTCCCCTGCTCTCTCTCAAATAAATAAATAAAATCTTCAAAAAAAATACTTCCCCCATTGGTGAGAATTTACTAAGATTTGTAGACCACATCTACAGCTTATGCTTTCTTTTCACTAAAGGGAAAAGCCTTCTAGTTAAGTCTCAAAATGGAACCAAATACACCAGGAATTTTTGAATCCCTTCAATGCAGTGAGTGAGTACTACTCCATCCTTAACGTAGCTAGCCATTTAATAAATGTCCTTCTCCCTTCTGCCTGATTCACTGCGCCTCCTCGGAAAAAAAAAAAAAAAAAAAGGAATATACAATGTTCCTTCTTCTCCCCCCCACGTAATCCTACTCCTAAGGGAATGGCCTGTTTATCAGCAATTCCTAGCAGCCGAAGAAAAGTAGTAACTGACACATGGAAATAGAAAATGTTCAATTACTGCTCAAATCTGACTTGCTCTTGTCAAGCCCTGGAAAGGAAATTACGCTCTTGGTTTTAGCTGTTAAGTTCACCTTTGCCCATAATGGTACCAGATCCATCATTTCACTCTCCTTTACTTCTCTTTGGCCTAGCACTGCCCACTTAATATGTCAGAAAAAATGAGATATTAAGTTTGAAAAAGGAAGATACTTCCCTCCGGAATACAAGGCCACTCAAAAAGAATCAGAAAGCGAAGAAAGAAGATTCAGCAAGAAGGAAGGGTAAAACGCACGTTGTAAAAATTCAGTCTGTGCCCTGGGGCAAATAATACATTATATGTTAATAAAAATAAATTAAAAAAAAAATCAGTCTGTGGATTCAGGTCACGTACCAGGATGAGCGAATGCGGGCAGAGGCTGTATGACAGGAGGAGCCCCGTTGGCCAGGGGAGGCACTGCTGCTGTAGGGACAGAAGACACTAGAGGTGGAGACATTCCCACAACTGGAATGGAGCCCATTGGCACTGGAGCGACGGCTGTAAGGGGTGGCATGCTGGCGATACTTCCTATTCCTAGGGAGGAAAAATCCCGACAAAATTCACACGGAATCACTTGTCCACATTCAATGATAATTACTCCAGGAGTGTTTGAAGAAGCAAATCACTTTCTAGTTGTAACACAGCTCCATTTAAAATTTAACTCAGGAAAAAAAAAAAAATATATATATATATAATAAATTATATATATAAATTATATATTATATAATATATGTATTTATATATATATATTTATATTATATATATATGTATAAATTCAGATTAATCATTTTGGAGAATACCAAAAATTATGTCAAGGATCACATCATAAGGGCCTAAGACCCAACTTGAAGAGGGACCTATGGGCCAAAGGTGAGGATCAATAAGAATAATAACTGTAATGGAACGAAAGCCACCAGAGAGAATTAACTTTATGAATTCATAATGATATGTAAAAACAAACAAAAAATCCTAATTGGCCATCATAGGTAATAAATTTATTCTGAGAACTGGTATAAATAAAGGAGGAAAAGAAATCAAACATCCATTCTGCCCTTCCTTTACATACTGAACCTCAGAGTAACCAAACATTACCAAACACAGGGAAGTTTCTCTTTATAGAAGTATTCTAACCAGAGTGAAGAAATCATAGAATTAAATAAATGCTTCCTTTCTTTTTCGTTTCTTTGTCTGAACTTGTGATATCGGGACATAATAAGATATACATATCTGGTCTTTGTTCCAGTTCCTGGTTCCTGTTCCTGGCAGAGCTCCTAAAACCCTTGTGATTTCCTGACTAATAGGAACAGCTTTTGTTACCACATTTGGTCTTTGCCCCTGGTTCCTGACCCAGGAACTTCTAAGACCCCTGGAATTTCAGGAGTGATAAGTGTCTTTTTGTATTTGGATAAGGAGACTTGGTGGCCGGGGGTCCTTAAATAGATGCAGGACAAGAGCTAGTCATGGGCAAGACCATAGCATGGTCAGTGGGGCACAACTTTCGATCCCATCCCAACCCTCCCCACCTCCACACAGACCTCAGGGGAGCATAGAGGGGATGGAGACTGAGCTAATCAATGGCCAAGGAAGGATATAAGCAATCACACCTATATAATGAAGCATCCATAAAAACTCCTACACCATAGGGTTTGGAGGACTTCCACGCTGGAAAACACAAGCACGTGCTGGGAGAGTGGCCCACCCCAAATCCATGGGGCTGGAAGCTCTCACCACTCAGGACCCTTCGGGGCCTCGCCCTTCTATACCTCTTCATGTGCCTACGCATCTATATGTATCCTTCGTCATATCCTTTATAACGAACTGACAAACCTAAGTAAATACTTCCCTGAGTTTTGTGAGCTGTTCTAGCAAATTACAGAAAGGGAAAGTAGGGTGTGTGGGAGACTTGGACTTTGTAGTCCAGTCGGAGAGAAGTATGGGTACCCTGGGGACCCAGCACGTGTGACTCAAGTGTGAAGTGAGTGCAGTGTCATGGGACTGGGCCCTTCCACCCTCAGAATCTGACACTAACTCCAGTAGTTACCATCAGAGTTGTTTAATTTTAAGATAATAAGTTAGCGTCTAGAGAGTTGGAAAATTGGGTGGCGTGGTTCTTCTGGACACAAAATTCTTGGCTTTGTCTTTCCTTGATAATCCTAAATATGTCATTCCATTTTCTTCTGAGAGAAAGCACTGCTGGAGAAAAAGTCTGAAGATATTCTAATTACCTTTCCCTTGTAAGTCATGTACTTCCTTTTTCTACATACCCAAATAATTTTTTGTTTTACTAGAATTTATCTTAGTGCTGATTTCTCCAGGCTGATATTCTTGAACACATGATATCCTCTTTCAAACACAGTTTCAAATCCTTTATTTCCAGGAAGTTGTCCTCAACTAGTGTTTACCGTTCTCTTCCCTTGCTTTGGTTTTCTTCTTTAGGGACTCCATCTACCTTATATTTAATTTCCTTTGCCTTCAATATTGGTCACTTTTTCTCAATTCCTTATTATCTCTTGTTAATTTTGTTTTCATTCTTGAAATCTTCCTCTTTTCACCTTCTGTTACTCTTCCGATAGTATCCCTTGTGTTGCTTCTAGTTTGGTCTCCATTTCTGAAATTACTTTTTTTTTCTCTTTCTCCTTCTTTCCTGAGTTCTGTTGCCTTATTTCTGCGACTTTAAAATTCTGATTGTGTTGGTCTTCCATGACTTGTGTCATTTTCTTGGTATTTTTTAGCTTGTTTGGAAATCGCAGGTTACTGGAGTGCCGTCACTGTTCACAGGGGCGTTAGTCAGCTCTTTATTCTCCTTTTTCTAATAATAAATTTGTGTGGGATATGACCTTGCCTGACACTGCCTGTCGCTCATTTTTATGTGAGCCTTGCCTCCTGGGATTTCCAGCCTCTGTTCTCCACCCTTATGTTGGTCTGGACCTTCTCCTTCTTTCTTGGCTGTGTCGCTGCCCTGCTCAATTTTGATTACACCCTCAGTCATTTCTCCACAGTGTGGGGATTTGTCAAAGGTGGAAGCTTTGTTGGGCCAGCTTTTAAATAGCTGCTACGAAGATCATCATCCTCTTGCCAACTGACTACCTTTCCTGAATGAATATTTTCTAAGTGTTTCTGAAGAAATACATCTGCTGGAGGCTGTGTTTTGGATACCATCTCTCTTGACTATGCTAAATCTTAATTCCTGAAATTTTCCCACCTCTCTTCAACCACTGGGTTTTCCCTCTCTTCTCTAAAACTTCAGGGGCACTCTCCATCCTGAACACACCAGCCTTCGGCTAATATGCTCTTCCAGCTTTCTCTCTCCTTCACAGTCAAACTCTTCCCTCTTCCAAGCCTCCAATCAGGCTTGTCTCTACCACTCCAGAGAAACTGCTTTTCAAGGTCATCTTGCCAAATCCAATCACTCTGCTGTCCTATTCTTCCTCAATCTCTCAGAAGCAACTCAAACAATAGAATGTTCCCTCCTTGAAAAACTTTTCTTGGCTACTGGGACACCAACCTCCTCCTTTTGCTACACCTTTAAATGTCACGGCATGGCAAGGCTTGGTCCCAGGCCTTCTGCCTGCTCTAGCTACACATTCTAAGATGTTTCATCCAGTCCCACAGCTTTCAATGCCATGCATATTCCAATTCTCCCAGAGCTGATGGATCCCTCCTCTGAGATCCAGACCCATGGATTCATCTGCCTCCTTGGAAATCCACTAAACCCCTCACACTTAATGAGACCAAAACCTGATTTACTTTTCCTCCGAAATACAGGATATAATGAGTCTAATCCTATCCTATCTTCCACATTATTACTACCCAGATCGAAAACTCCATTACCTCTCCCATAGCAAAAACCTCCTTACTGATTTCCCTGATTCTACTTTGGTCCCCCAGTGACCCAATCTTCGGATAACGAAGATTATGTTTCCTAAATGTCTATCAACCAAGCACTCCCCTACCCATAAGCTCTCTGTAGCTTTCCACTGCACTTAGAAAACAATTCTGATCCCTTAGTGGTTTTATTAGGCCCTAAACCATCTGGCTCTTGCCCTACCTCCTTGCCCTTAAGGCCTACCAATACCTTAGCTACCATTGCTCTCATTTTTGTTTCTTGCAGATACCAACTTCATTTTTGCCTTAGGACCTTTGTTAATTGCTGCTCCATTTGCCTGGAAGGTTTCTCCCCTTGGTTCTCCACATGGCTCTCATCTCTAGGTCAGCTCAAAGTCATCTCTCCAAAGAGAATTCTGACCTGATCACTTTCTCCCATCAGTATCTCTATCATATTACCGTTTTACAGAATTGATTGCCCTTATCTTGCCCTGAAACTGTTTGTCTACTTGCTTACTTTCCCCAACTTAACGAGAAGCTTCACAGTAGCAAAAGCCATGATGTCTTGCTTACCAACCCCTTCCCAGCAACTAGGACACACAGTTGGGGTTTAAAAATAATGGTTTAATCTGCGGTGCCTGCGTAGCTCAGTCGGTTAAGAGTCAGACTCTTAATTTCGACTCAGGTTATGATCTCAGGGTTGTAAGACCGGGCCCCGTGGGAGACTCCACACAGGGCATGGAGCCTGCTTAAGATTCTCCTTCTATCTCCCTTTGCCCCTCCCCACTCTAAAAAACTAAATAATAAAAATAATGATGGTTTAATCTAATAAAACCTTGGGATCTGGCAAAAAAAAAAAAAAAAAAAGACAAACTCCTCCTGAAACAGTTGGATATACAGTCAAAAGGGAATTATTCTGTGTGTAATATTCCTTCCTCCACTGAAGGAAGAAGATATCAGGCACACTCACAGAAGTTTCTGGAATACAGCTGGCTGCCTTAGGCAAGTCACGGTACCACTCACTACATCCCCTTTCCCTCTCCTTAACAGGAGAGTTGAGCAAAACGGTTGCTCAATCCGCAGCTAGCCTTAATTCCACGTGTTAACACGTGCCTCAGCGCCCATGCAGACCACGAACCGTGGAACAGTGACGCTCCATGCCACCCATGTGGTTTGGTGAGAATGAAGGTGGGAAGAGAGAAGGTGGTAAGGAAACCAAGAGCCTTTGAAAAACTATGTCTGGACAGGCTCAATCTCCCTTTTTAGGAATATGGTCTTAAGCCAACTGCTCACCTTCTTGGAATCTTGGTTCTCTCATTCATGTAACAGGGCTAATAATTTCTGCGGATTGTAGGGTTATTGTTGTGACCAAATAAAATACAATACATGAAGGTATAATATGTAAAAGGGCCAGGAAATGCCTGGTCAGGTAATTTTTACTATTAACTAGAAAATAATGATCCCAGTAGCAAATGATTTCCTTCTCACATAAGAAGTGCAAAAAAAAAAAATTATCTTGAGTTGAGCTGAGAGGTGGAACTAGAAATACTAGCAAAGGTCAGATGTTTGAGCAAAGCTAAGCAAACCTGGTGAGAACACAACGGACTTTTAACTTCTCTCATGTTCTGTTATTCCCTGGTGATTCGCCTTTTGGAAATAATTTACTGAGGATGCTGATGTGACGAAAAGGAGGAGGAGGAAAGGCAGTGGAGAAGCCCCGGGGAGGAGCTCAGGACTGGCAGAATGGCGGCTCAGAAATCCCAGGCTCCCTTGGAGGCAGGGGCAGCTTACTTAAGTGGCAGTAAGCCCCTTGGGCAGGCGAGGCCACAACCTCATGGAAATAAAGCAGCAGTGCCTCTAGAGTTGAGAGTCCTGCTGCAGAATGGAATAGGAGAAGACATATTAAATGTTCGAGGGAGAATCACTGACCCCCCGGGTTTGAGGGAAAAAGAGGAAATGGGATGCCTCTGGTTATTTGACTCTCTGTCCCCCCGAGGTATCTTCTTGCAGCACCGGAAGGGAAGCCAAAAGAAAACCAAATACCCTTTAGCCGTTTTAACCGATGGGTCCTGACCAAAGGTTGGCTACGGGGACCTTCTGGGAATTCAGAGCCACTTCCACTTAAATAAGCTGGCTAACTAAGGGCTGAGGGCTGTGAACACACAATGGATAAGGCCAACAAGGGCCCTGGTCACGTGGAGCGGACTGTATGTACTCTTCACTCCGCTCTTCCTAGCTTTTGCTCATGGGTGATTTCCTGAGTTTCTCTTTTTTTCTCTTGGATCACCACGATCCTTGCCTGACCCTAAACCTGCACCCTTCCCCTTATGACCACAAGTCTTGTGGCTAAACCTCACCAAAACAAAGGCATAGTTTGTTTTTAATAGTAAATCTATTAAGTAAAACCACAGCATTTCTTTATCTCAGCTTATCATTAATTGTATCAGAGACAACCTGCATTACTAGTGACTGCCCCCTCCCAACCCCGCTTCACGTATCACCTGTCATCAGATCTATCAGGAGGAAGAAAGGGAAACTCTAGCCACAATTTCTGTGTTTTGTTAAAACTGACTGAGAACTTTCTCATGAATCAGATATTAGATCTGATTACTGTAATCTTTAAATCAACCTAAATCATTAAAGTCTAGGGTGAGAACAGAGAAGAAATCAGAACTCTTGGTGATCTTAATCAATTAATTCCTGATTAGTTTTTAAGAAAAATATCTGCCTAAAAAGTATCTTTTTTTGGAGCTGTGTTTTTAGCTGAGATACTGTTTATTTTGTCCTGCTTCATTTTGTTCCAAGATAGAATTTAATGTGGCCAGTTGTCTCAATACTACGAATTTAAAAATATATTGCTAGATACCATTATCCAAAGGAGCTGGTTATGTGCAGGGGGAAATAAAGAGGTTATGGAAACAGAAAGCCAAAAGGAAGCATGTGGCATTGTCAAGGGTCAAGGATGCAGTAAAGGCAATGAAAAGTCAGAAGATGCAGTAGCAGACTGCAGGTGTATTCCTTTTACCCTGATAGTCTGGACCTTTGCTTTCATTTTGATTACTAACATCTGTTAAAAAGAAAACCACGGGACCCAAATGGTGTCACTCGGGCCAAGTCACCAAACCTGGGACTTAATACCCAAGCTAATGGCAGAGTCAACCTCTCCCAGCAAGACTGCCTTAGGCAGTCAGTCAGCAATTTTCGGATCAGCACCAGTGAGGTCATCTGTCCCATGGGCCCTCTCCATCCCCCAAAGATGAGGTAATTGACCTGGTAAGATCCCCTGCCCTTCCCCTCCAGGGAAAGCGATCTTGCCAGGTACAATCCTTTCTTTTCTTTTGCTAACAACTTTCTTGCCCTGCCCTCCTTCCAGTAAAAACCTTCCATTTCAGACAACTCCTCAGAGCTCCTCTCTACTTGCTCTATGGGATGCTGCCCGATTCAGGAACCGCTTCATAAAACCAATTACAACTTCAAATTTACTCAGGTGAACTTTAGTTCTTTAACACATGGTAGGGTTCGAATGTGAACATGGTCTTCTCCTCCAGTATTATCTGCCTGCAGAGGACCAGGACCATCATTTTTCAGACAGAACTGCCTCCTAGAATATCCCAAGGCTACAAACAGAAAAAGGGAAAAGAGGGAAAAGTATTTTTAAGATCTACATGAAATATAGGAACCAAGTCCATTTCAGACTTACCAAAGGCTGGTGTGCTAGAAATAGCAACGGGTTGCTGTTTCATGACAGGGGGAAGTGTGGAAGGGAGTTGATATCCTTGCAGCTTGAGTTTGATGAGTTTCATAGCTATGGAAAACTCCACTTGATCCATTCGTCCATCATTGTTCATATCAGCTAGCGCCCTGCAAGCCAACATCAAGGGTGAGGAATGACTGTGAGCATAAAAGAACCTTTCCTAAACCACCCTTCCTACCCACACTAGTCGGCTCCCTTCATCCTGGGGCAAACAAAAGAGAAGAAAACCAAGCAGACCAAACCAAACCAAAACTTGTTTACCAAGCTACAGGTAGTAATCTGGGAATACTGGCAAGGTTTTGTATAAAAGTAAAATACTTTCTATCGTGTTATGCTTTACTTATAGGATACAGGAGGTAATGTTCCGTCCAGAATATGGACTTTGGATATCAAATGGGATTCTTTTTGAGGTGAGGAACATGTTCCAGAATTGGGCAATGGCCATGATTGCACGACTCTGTGAGCACACTAAAAACCAGTGAATTATACATTTAAAAGGGTGAATTTTGATGTGTGAATTATGTCATAATAAACATGTTAGGAGAAGGCGCACCTGGCTGGCTCAGGGTCATGAGTTCAAGCCCCACGTTTCCCCTAAAAAGATGTTAGGGGGAAAAAGTTCAGAAAAGAGAGTTTATTTCTGTAGATACTTCGCTAGAAGGCACCAACTCCTCTGTGGGGTTCCACGAACCTCACCATGGAGACTATGCTACGATATAGTTCTACTACCTTTAAAGCTGTGAGAATTAATCAAATGAGCTTACACATTAAAAATGGTACTCAAACAGAAATGGTCAAGTGTAACTTGCAATGAGTGTTTTCCTTCCCAGGTTTTCATTTTTCTTTTTTTTTTTTTTTAATTGAAGTAGATTTGACAATGTTATGTTAGTTTCAGGTGCAATGAGCTTTAATGCATTTTCTTTCAAAGAAGCTTAACAAGCAAAAGAGGTTTTTGCAAATGGAAATGACTATGCAAACCACAACTGTGCATATTCACAATTAACCTCTTTTTAAATTTTTAAATTTAAGAAATGTTTTAAATTAACATAAAATGTATTATTTGTTTCAGGGGGACAGGTCTGTGATCATCAGTCTTACACAACACCCAGCACTCACCACAACACATTCCCTCCCCAATGTCCCTCACCCAGCCACTCCATTCCCCCACCCCCAGTCCCCCCCAGCAGCCTTCAGTTTGTTTCCTAAGATTAAGAGTTTCTTATGGTTTGTCTCCCTCTCTGGTTTCATCTTGTTTCATTTTTCAACTCTTCTGCGTGAAAAATGTTCATCCCTTGGGGCGCCTGGATGGCTTAGTCAGGTAAGTGTCTGCCTTTGGCTCAGGTCATGATCCCAGGGTCCTAAGATCAAGCCTCACACTGGGCTCCCTGCTCAGCAGGAAGCCTGCTTCTCCCGCTCCTCCCTGTTCATGCTCTCTTGCTATCTCTGTCTCGCTCTCTCTCAAATAAATAAATAACATCTTAAAAAAAAATGTTCATTCAGATTTCATTTCTTTTATTCTAGATATTAAAAATGTTAAGATGATTTATTTTTTAAACCGATCTACTTTATTTGAAACAACAAATGATAAGACCAGCTACTCCCAATTAAATGACCATGACTAGCCATTTTTTAAATGAGCCACATCTAGGTAGTGTCCAAAAAAGACAATTAAGTTTCACAGAAAAGTATCCTATATTGCTGGAGTTAACTCAAGGAATGAAAACATAAAACACAATGAAAAGCATGACATACAATAAAGATTAAAAATCTCTAAAAGTTATAAGAGTCAACATTATTCTTTTAGAAAGTGAGAGAAAGGCGTGCCAGGGTGGCTCAGTTGGTGAACCGTCTACCTCCGGCTCAGGTCGTGATCTCAGGGTCCTGAGATCGAGCCCCGCTTTGGGATCCCTGCTCAGTGGGAAGCCTGCTTCTCCCTCTCCGTCTCCCTCTGCCTGCTGCTCCCCCTGCTTGTGCTCTCTCTGTCAAATAAATAAATAAATAAAATCTTAAAAAAAAGAAAGAAAGAAAGAAAGAAAAAGTCATCAAGTGGGAAGTGGGCTACAGAAGCCACGTTTGTGCCTCTGGTGGGAGCAGACCTCGGCTCTCCCGTAGTCCTCGATCCCCTTCAGCAAACCCCACCAGTGGAGTCCGAATTCCATTCAGCCACAGAGAGCCTGAGCGTCATTCTGCAGATGGATCTTGGTCCCCTGAATTCGTACATGAACTTCTCATTCACATCCTTTGCTAATAAGTTTTCTGACGGACTACGTGTCTTTTTCTTGTCAGTTGTCAATTATTACATCTTTGCTGTTTATCTGTCAACTGTTGAGTTTTTAAAATTTATCACTGGTCTGTGCATAATATCTTTACTGTAAGAAATTCTACATTTTTATATCATATGATTTCACTTACATGTGGACTTCAAAAAACAAAATGAACAAACAAAACCAAATGGAAACAGACTAATAAATGTCAGGCACTGTTACACGCTTGAAACTAATATAATACAACTTTTAGGAACTAATCCAGCCTCTTCTCACGGAATTAAAAAATATTTTTGCTGTATATTAAATGTTCATATGAAGTGATACCTATTTCTGGATTAACAATTTCCAGTTCAATACAACAGCGATCTGAGCATACTGGCTCCATGGTATGGTCTGGTATTTGGCAAGACTTTCTTTTCTTGGGGTGCCTGGGTGGCTCAGTGGGTTAAGCGTCAGACTCTGGATTTTGGCTCAGGTCATGATCTCAGGGTTATGAGATGACGCGCCATGTTGGGCTTCCTGCTCAGCATGGAGTCTGCTTGTCCTTCTCTCTCTGCTCCTCCCGCCACTTGCTCTCTCACTCTCTCACTCTCTCTCAAATAAATAAATAAATAAAATCTAAAAAAAAAAAAAAGAAAGAAATACTTTGTAAATTTTGTTTGGCTATTCACAGACGTTTGTTTTCTTCCCTATGAATTTTAAGATCATGGATCTATTCTACAAACAATCCTACTGGGATTCAAGCTGCAACTGCATTAAACAGCCCACCAAAGACAATAGTAGGTCTATCTGTTCAAATTTACGAATATTTCCTTTAATAAGAGTAGATCATTTCGGGAGCACCTGGGTGGCTAAGTCACTTAACAGTCGGTTAAGCACCAGACTCTTGATTTCAGCTCAGGTTGTGATCTCAGGGTCTTGGGATGGGGGCCCCACATGGGGCTCCCCACTTAGCAGGAAGTCTGCTTGAGATTCTCTCTCTCAATCTCCCTCTGCCTCTGCCCCCCCACACTCTCTCTCCGTCTCTAAAATAAACGAATAATAAATCTGTTTTTAAAAAGGATTGATCACTTTATGTAAGCAATTACTTTTCTTTTTTTAATTTTTCAAAAGATTTTATTGACTGAAAGAGAAAGAGAATGCAAACAGGGGAAGGGGCGGAGATAGAAGGAGAGAGAGAATCTCAAGCAGGCTCCACAGTGGGCTCAATCCCACAACCCTGAGATCATGAACTGATCCAAAACCAAGAGTTGGACGCTTATAACTGAGCCACATAGGCGCCCCAGTTACTTTTCTTATTAAATGCATTCTTAGGAGTTTTATCATTTCTATCACTATTTTAAATGGAACATTGCCCCGTTTCTGTATTTTGGTGCTTACTTCCAGCACAGAGAAAAATTTTGCTTTCAATAATCATTTATGCTATATTCAGCTATCTTACCAAACTTCTATAAATATTATTTTTTTAACCTAAAATCTCTTAGGTTTGCTAAGTATACTATTACATAACTAGCAAAAAAGAGTTAACTTTCGTTTCCAATATTTATACACTTCCTTTTTTTGGTTGGTCTTATTGCCTCTAAGACATCATTGAATGTGTGAGCATCCTGCTAAATTCTGGGTTTCAGTGAAAGGGCTGCAGTGTTTCACTGTTTAGAGTAATTTCTGGTAGCAATCTTTAGAAAATAAACTGACGTATTTAAAAAGTTTCCTTTCTACATATTAGAAATGGTGTATATATATATGTGCATATATATATATGTATATATATATATATTTTTTTTTTTTTTTGTAATCAAATGGCTACTCAGCATCTACTGATCGGATCACACTTCCTTTCATCTGTTGCTATAATATTGAGAGAATGCCTTGATTCTGAACCAAACTTGCACTCCTGGCATAAACTCAAGTTGGTCATAATTTTAAATATACTGTGGAATTCTATTTGATAACATTTTGTTTTGATTTTTGCATCTATATTCATAATTGAGACTGTCTCTGGTTGTCTTATTTTTGTAACTATCTTTCAGGTTTTATAAAGGAAGTTAAATGTAAAATGAGAGGATCAACCTTCCTTCTTTTGCTAAGTTTTTCTAAAAAGATATTCGGCTATATCAGATGGCTCTCAGGGGGAAAAAAAAAACTTGCCAACAATCAACATCAATATGCATACTTAAAAAAAAAAGTCAAGCAGATAGTTCTTACTTCCTATTCCCAACATCGCAGCCCCCCAAAACACATTTTCTATGGAGAAACAAATATCCAATGTGGGATAATGACTAGTTGGGGGAGAAGAGACCTTCTAGTACCATAAGAGTTTAATTAGAACAATGTCATGTTTCTAAAAACCTTCCACTGAACACCTCAGTGGGAGAGGAGAGGAGACATGTAATTCTCAAGTTCCTGGTGCCTGACTTTAAGCCACCCACCATAATCCCACATTTTTTTGAGAATTTTGCATGATTTTTCTTAAAACCTTTTTTTCCTCAACTAACAGAACATAAGTGTTGGGACTCATTGGTAGTGATAACTCAAAGGACTTCATGCAAGTACAGCAGTTATTGGGCGCCTGGGTGGCTCAGTGGGTTAAAGCCTCTGCCTTCGGCTCAGGTCATGGTCTCAGGGTCCTGGGATCGAGTCCCGCATCGGGCTCTCTGCTCAGCAGGGAGCCTGCTTCCCCCACTCTCACTGCCTGCATCTCTGCCTACCTGTGATCTCTCTCCTCTGTTAAATAAATAAATAAAATCTTTAAAAAAAAAAAAAGTACAGCAGTTATTGCTACAAAGCTCAGCTTTCTCCCCATTCCCCTCTCCCAGTGAAAAAGCTGGAACTCTGGAAGAGCTGCAATTCTATTTCTCAAGGTTTCTCTCCAAAAAAAAGCTCTGTCATCCACTTTCACCTCCCATCTTTAGTTCGCTCATTTCTAATAATCCCCCTGAAAGATGAACTAAAAGCCTAGGAATCCTAAAATTAAATTCACAAAGTTTCCAAAGTGAAAAAATACAAATGCAAAAAACAAGCTTAAGTCAAACAATTACTGTATATGACTCTTAAAAACAAACTAATCTTAAATATATAGCACACATACATAGCAACAGGGCTGAGATGAGAAGGGAACCACAGGTTTGCTGAAATCTTAAGAGACAAATCACGTATCCCTCTCATGCAATGTAAGTAGGAAAAAGTGCTGCAACTCCAAATGAAGGGAAATCCAGCAACATCTACAGAACTACCCATGCATTTACTATTGGACCTAGCAAATCCACTCATAAGAATTTATCCTGAAGATACACCAACAATATAAAAATATTTATGCTTTAGCTCATTCACTGTTACATTATTAGAAAAAACTGTAACCCACACACACAGGAGACCGGTTGGATATACTAAGGTTTATCTTCTACAGTGAGTACTATGTAACCATAGGGAAAAAATAGAGAAAGGCATCTCTATGGAATGACACCAGTGATTTCCAGAATGTAAGTGAGAAAAGCAAAGAACAAAAGAACATTTAAGGGAGGCAACCTTTAAAGTAAGAAGGAAGAGGAAATAATTATAAGACAGACACATACACATGATATATTATGAAGCTGCTGTCTTTTCCACAAAAATAAACAAAGGAAGGACGATAAGAAACTAATTCAGGGCACAGGGACGAAGGGAGAGCACGGGGAGTGACACTTGTCTCTGCGTTCCCTTTTGGTACAGTGTTGGCTTTTGGAACCTTGTTAATGTGTGACATATTCAGAAATAAAATTAAGTCCACAAACAAAGGAGATCCCTAAACTGAATAAAAACAAAAACAAATCAACCCAACCCTATTTTAAGTAAATCGCGTACCCACACAGGAGGCGTAACAGAGGACTTCTTGTATCCTCTGTCCATAACCAACCGGAAGTACAAAGTACTGTTTGGGCAGCGGACCTGAGTATGCAAGGCTGAAGGTACTCTGTATTCTAGGATTAAAGGACAAGACCAGCGTCCACTCACATGCCTCATTTCCAGCGCTGAAGCTGAAAGCCTGTGGGTCTTTAGGCCCCATCTCAACCACAAAGGCTGCTCACAGGATACTCACCTCTCACTGTGCAGAGCAATCCAGCCTACGCACTCATTCATTCATTCATTCATTTGTTTTTTTATTCACCCAACAAATAATTTTTGAGGGGGGCACCTACTAAAGTCTGGGCCCTTTTTAGGAATTGGTCTTACTACTGTGAAAAAGACAAGAGAAGGTTTCTGCTCTCACAGAGCTGGTATTTCCGGGCGAGCAGACACTAAATGAGAAAACTAATCAAATTCTTTCTGCTGATGTTAGTGCTGTACAGAAACAAAGCGAGGTAGTGGGAAAGGGAAGACGGTGATAGGAGTAGGTGGGCAGAGGGAACTACTCTGGATGAGTGGTCAGGAAGTACTTCTCTGAAACCAGAAGGGTAATCAGCCAGCAAGCTGCATTACAGATTACAGGAATAGGAAATACCAAGTGCAGTGCCCCAGAGGCAAGAAGGAGCCTGGCTCATTTAAACAGAGAGAAGGTCAGTGAAACTAGAATATAGAAATTGAGGAAGAGAGGTGTGCAAAATAAGAGAAGAGGAAAATAGATGAGAGTCAGCTTGGGCTGGGACTTGGAGCCTAGATAGGACTTTGGGTTTTCTTCTCAATGGGGAGTTTATTATTTTTTTTTTTTTTTAAGATTTTATTTATTTATTTGACAGAGAGATCAGAAGCAGGCAGAGAGGCAGGCAGAGAGAGAGGGGAAGCAGGCTCCCTGCTGAGCAGAGAGCCCGATGCGGGGCTCGATCCCAGGACCCTGAGATCATGACCTGAGCCGAAGGCAGAGGCTTTAACCCACTGAGCCACCCAGGTGCCCCACAATGGGGAGTTTAAAATGGATTTACTTTTTCCAAAGAGAGTGTGGGCACCGTACAGAGAATGACTCCAGTGGACAGTAGCAACAGAGACAGAAAGAAATGGCCAGAATGGGGAGAAAGTCTGTAAATGGAACCAAAAGAATGCGCTGATGGCCTGAAGGTGTAGGGTGAGGAAAAGAGAGGAATCAAGAGTGGCTACCAGCAGCTGGACAGATGCCCGATACCATGAACTGAGGATGGAGTGGATGAGGGATGGAGGAAAGGGGAACAAGAGTCCAGGACTCTTTTTTTTTTTTTGGTGAGTCTGGCAAATTGATCTTGTTGAGGGCTGAAGGTTCTTCTGCCATATACACAGAAGTGTCTTAAGAAACTAGATGTTGTGCAGCTATTGGCCCTGCCCCCATACCTCACCCTTGAACAGATCACCAAGCTGTTCTCGTATTTGCATTTCTGTCTCTGGCTCCTGCCTTCTGTCTCAGGGCCCATGCCCAGGTGAGCCTCCCTTCCCTTCATTTCTCTCCTAAGAAGCCTCTAATCTCCATTTCTGTGGCCCCTACTGCCTTTGATGCGAAAGCCTTCTTCATTCAGCCTCTTTTTATTTCCTGGACCCAAAAGGTTCCTGGCCATCCCTCTCTGCTTTCTTCTCTTCCCTCTGCACACTAGACCAAGGCTGGAACAACTTTAAGTATCTCAAGTTGCCAAAAGGATACAGGATATTTGCCAGTTTCCTTTCAGTTCTTTATTAGTAAGACAACTTCTAGGAAGTTATACCATCTTTGGCCACTGTTATGCTTTGGCATTAAACACACTGACTTGACCCCATCTTCTGAAAATTCAGGTTTTCCTGTAATACTAATTGGAAATCAGATTGAAAAGATAAGTAGCCCCAAAGTACCAGCAGGTTACAGTTTAAAAGTTCACCAACTAGGGGAGCCTGGGTGGCTTAGTTGGTTAAGCTTCCAACTCTTGATCTCTGCTCAGGTCTTGATCTTAGGGTCATGACTTCAAGCCCTGCATTGGAGCCCACTTAAAAAAGCAGATAGACAGGTAGATAGATAAATGTTCATAAACTAGTTAACTGGAATATAGTTTCTACCTGGAACAAAAATTGTCCAGGTGTGAAACACATATTCCCCAGGAGTCCGTATCACTCATGTATTTGCACTGAGATCCACAGCAAAGAAAGTAACACCCAGAGAGATGGAGACTATTACAGTTCCTAACTCTCGATCCAATATTTTCTTCTTCCCCACATGACTGACAAAGGGACTGCCCAAACCTTCAGACTCCACCCATCCCTCCTTCCATCAAAAGGGGCACTGGCCTTCCCTGGGACCCCACCAGAAAACCGTAAGAGAACACAAGATTAGCACAGAGACAGAGAGTGAAAACTACTTCGTTGGATCGGCTGTTATTATTTATACATTTAAAAGCCTAACTCTGAAGAGGTCGGGTATTGCTCAGGGTTACTAAGTGAGTAAGCATCAGAAGTAGTGCTGAAAGACAGATCTTACTCGTAACTACACTATTCCGTCCTCTTAGCAGGACTTCTGTGGTTCATGAAATCTATGATTCCTCCAAGATAATTCTTTTGGGAAAAGATACTTAGAGGAATGCTTCCTTCCCCACAATAACAATTCTTGATAAAAGGAAAACATGCAGGGCGCCTGGGTGGCTCAGTGGGTTAAAGCCTCTGCCTTTGGCTCAGGTCATGATCTCAGGGTCCTGGGATCGAGGCCCCACATCGGGCTCTCTGCTCAGCAGCAAGCCTGCTTCCCTCTCTCTGCCTGCCTCTCTGCCTACTCGTGATCTCTCTCTCTCTGTCAAATAAATACACAAAATCTTTAAAAAAAAAAAAAAAAAAAGGAAAACACGCCATCACAATTTATTTTATTTATTTAAGAAAATGTCAGAAAAAATTAAAGACAAAGAAAGAACAGTTTTGACTCAAGCAAGACTGCCAATTCACCACCTTTGTTAATAAAAATATTCACTATAAAAATAGTAAGTTAGAAAAACGACCTTAACACACTTAGCTAAAAACAGTTTGGAAAGCTGACAACTGTCTTAATTGAAAAAAAGTGAAATGTACTAGATGATACTTTATTTTTCTCCATTACGCTTATTATCATGTGGCAATTTGTATACTGCTCTTAACTCTATCCTTTCACCAGACTGCAATTTCTGTGAAAGCATGGATTTTGCCGTTCTGTTCACTGCTGCCTCCCAAGTACCTACAATAGTCACTGACCTACCGAAGACGTTCAATAAGTACTTTTCCACTGTTGAATGAATAAATCTAAAGTGAGATTTTCCTGCAGCACATACGCAAGATAAAACTGCTTCTCAAATGAACATTTATAAATTGGGAATATGACATAAAAGCAGAATTCAAAGGAAGACATAATGCCCGGGAAAGGAAAGTGGTAGTGAGTGACCTTGACTGCTGGTGCAAAATACAATCATATACCAGAACACAAAGCAAAAGAAAGCTCCTTACGGTGAACACAGATGTCACATGTCTCTAAAATTTAACTCAGGCACTTAACCACCAGGTCGGTGCCCCTGTGCTCACATGAGCATATGTTCTTGCTCTCCAGCCCCCCACCCACCTCCCCACCCCTTGGCAAACCTTTTACTCTATTTTAAAAGCAATTCCCAAAACCTGGGTTATGTGCCTTTCCCAGCTCAAAGTGGATCAGAGGTAAGAGCTAGAAGGGCATCACGGGAGGCGGCTCACCAACTGGAAGAGACGGTCTGGCAGCCAATATGCTGACAACCAGGAAAAGGAACATAAAGCAGACACCAAAAAAAGCGCAGGAATCTGGTATCATTTAGTTCCAATTCAGATTTATCTGTATACAAATATATATATACATATTTCCCATGAGAGTTTTGCTATTCAGAACACAGTAAGTGATTTTCATACCGATGACACTGGTAATCAAGCTTGGACTACATTCTGTAGACTCTGCTCGAAGGCCACAAGGGACTATGTCAATCTTTCTTAATTTCCATTATATTGTTAAGAAAGGTCGATCATTTCCGGGGACAAGCAATTAGCTGGGCAATTTAGCTATAGGGACTCCCCAGTCCCTGGTGATGACAGCGGGTACCATTTTGGGTTTTGTTTTGAGGGTTTATTACACGCTGGGGCCCACACGCAATCCCTTATCTACAGTTTTTTATACAGTCCTTTACATACTGCTGATGTTTTCAACAATCCTGTCAGGAAAATACTTCTGACCATTTTCTACATTAAAAAACAGAGGTCAGAGAGGATGAATACATGCTCAACCCATAAAGACTGAATGTAGTGCAGCTGGGATTCAAACACACGCGTGTGACTACAAATCCCGTCCTCTTTCTACTCCACAGCGAGCCACCCGCACAACAATGATAAACCCCGGAAATGAAGTATTAATTGGAAGAACTGCACGGTGCGAGGAAAATTTGACTTCTGGGCAACAGACCTGCATGGCATGACCAAAGTCATAAACCTAAAATCCAAAATACTTGCCGTTCTTTTTTATTGTCCCTCTCTCTTCTGTAGGTGCAAAAGACTGAATGCTTATTTGTGATAGTTAATCAAGGAATTCAACAGTATTTATTATGCACTCACCTCATACAACACTGTAATAAATACAAATTAATTTCACTATTCCACTGGCTGTTTCATTACTAGCCCTCAAATATTTTCCTTACCTTGTGGTAATGAAAGATAAGAGAACCACTGCATTATAGAGCAAGAAATGTGGGACATTCAGATGAGTATGGGTGATGGGGATGAAGCTAAAACAAATTAATGAGAAAATATCAAAATGTAGATTTCACCACTGGAAATTCAGTTTTTTGACAGTGTTACCCTACAAATGTCACCATTTTTTCTTTTATTCTCTTAATGTTCCATATGAAAAGATACTTTTCAGAAGTATTCTCTGGTAAGAAGTAGTAGAATACTTCGGACTAGAGATTTATGTTTGCCTTCGCGATCTTAAGACGTCATATTACTGGAATATTTTAGTTTACCTCCTTCTGCTTATGTGAAGTTCCAACTTACCATATCTGTGCTAAAACAGGTTGAGGTAACCCAGATTGAAAAAAAAAGTTTCTAGCTTGATCACCTGTAAATTAAATAGAAAAAGTTTCAGAAAAAACAGCTGACAGCTATCTTCTCACAGGAAAACTGCAAAAATAAGAGGCTAGTAATTCTGCAAATACTGACTTAAATATATGCTAAAAGCCAAATGGTAAGTCTATAAGCAACAGGAAAATGAATCCATCAGATTGACGAATTCACTGACTTTAGAACTTAATGCTTTAAAAATTCATCTCAAAAAAAGGGCCTATTAAGTGCAGGGGTAGATTGTCCACTTTAATCTGCTATTAAGTGAGATGGGAACAGCTACACATACGACAAAGCACATCTACAGGAATCCTCAAGAAAGCAATGACCTACACTTCTACTTTTTAAAGTTCCCTGCGACTCCTACTAGTTACACTTCCAACTGCCAGTGCTTCTGATACATTTATGGGGAAAAAGTAACAATGATTACAAGATTCACATCAACAATTAAGAATTAATAATTTAAAGAGAACTGTGATACACACACACACAAACAAGTCCCCAGGAAATCTAGATCTCATTTTTCCTAAAGCTATTTCCTAAAGAATAACCAAACAGAAAAGATAATAGAAAAGGCAGGGGTACCTGGGGGTTTCAGTCGGTTCAGCAACCGACTCTTGGTTTCAGCTGGGGTCATGATCTCTGGGTCCTGGGATCAGCCCCCATGTCAGGCTCTGTGCTTGGCACAGGGTCTGCTTGTCCCCCTCCCTCTTCCTCCCCCATTCCCTCCCTCATGAGCATGCTCTCTCTCTCTCTCTCAAATGAATAAATAAATAGATAAATCTTTAGGGGAAAAAAAAAGAAAAAGCAAAGTACAAAAGGAACTTGAGGGATACAGCACTAACAACTAACAACAATTCTGTTGTTGTTTTTTTAAATATTCAGAATCTGTTCATTTATTTACATTTCCCAAACCAGTTCAAGATCAGAATTAAATAAGCATTTTAGTTCAAAGACCACAGTCCACTGCTTTACTACTTAGAGAATGTGGTCCATTTCCCTTTACCAATTCCTATCAGTGATACGCCCAAAACTAGTGGCTTGACATCCACGAAGGGATGCAAACAGGTTTGAATGCAGTAGAGGAAAAGCAACAGAAAAAATACAGGCCCAGGACTAAGGCAGATGTCCCCTGGGTCATATGTGCCCACCTTAGCTTTGCATAATAGATTTTCCACAGATATATGCACTACTGATAAGTAAAGATGTAAAAATACTGATTTCAATTACCAGTAATAAATCCAGATATTGGCTTTAAACTATGGAACTGTTGATCATGCTTCGCTCTTTCCTCTACAGTTATGGCCCAGATATCCAGGCTGCCTGTAACCCAAAGAAAAGACAAATTATTCAATGCAAAAAGAATAACAAAGTATCCACATACACTATTTCCGTAGTACTTCCAGATTCTTTCCCATTATGTTATCGATAGTTTCATTAATTAAAATCTGTTTGTCCTTGAAAGTTATGCATGTAAGTTAGAAAATTAAATTTGAATATTAAAACAGGCCAAAATAAGATACTGGCACAAATCCTTTTTTTAAAAAAGTTGTCCTATAATCTTATAGCTAGCAGGACTGTATAGAGACATAAGTTAATAACCATTTATTTACATAAACTCAAGAAACAAACCAACTTAAAACTACATTTTCAGGTGTTTTAAATGTCACAGGAGAAAGTTACGAATGAAGTGGAGTTTCACAATTCGTCTCGCAAATGATTCCATGAAAATCTTTTTGGAGTGACAAAAATATTGAAATACTGGATTGTAGTGATGATTACACAACTCTGTAAAGTGACTAAAAGTCACTGCATTGTACAGTTAAAACTGGTGGATTTTATGGTATGTAAACTACACCTCAATAAATATGCGTTTGAAAATGGGTATCCTGGAGGGGCGCCTGGGTGGGTCAGTCATTAGGCGTCTGCCTTCGGCTCAGGTCATGATTCCAGGGTCCTGGGATCGAGCCCCGCATCAGGCTCCCTGCTCGGTGGGGGGCCTGCTTCTCCCTCTCCCACTCCCCCTGCTTCTGTTCCCTCTCTCCCTGTGTCTCTCTCTGTCAAATAAATAAGAAAAGAAAAGAAAAGAAAAGAAAAGAAAAGAAAATGGGTATCCTGGGAAAAGACAAAGGCAAACCGAAGAGAACGGGACTCGGGTTCTCCTTCAGTTTCCGCTCCAAGACTGACCAGATGCCCCTTCACTTCTGAGATCTTCCTCGCTTTCATCCTAGGTCTCCTCAGTATCATCAAAATAATTTTAGATTACATAGATGGAAGACCTTCAAAAGTTCAGATACCCTCCGAAAAGGTGGGAACAGGCAATATGTATGTTCACACAAAATACGAATGTGACCGGCACAAAAGCAAAATGTCTGAACGTTGCCCTTCCCGTCTCTACATTGTCTGGTTGAACAGTGACAGGAAGGGTGCGATTCAGTCAGTTGCTGGAAGCGTAATTACTGGCCGCCTCATTTGTGCCAGGCACTGTGTCAGACATCAGAGACCCTGTAGTGACTGAAACAGATATGATCCCTTCACTCAGAGGCCTTGTAATCCCGCAACTCCTACTGCCCTGTTGAAATCGCCCCTAGAATTCCAAACTGAAGCAAAAGCAAAACCACAACAAAACACAAACCTGCCCAGTAACTAAGGAGAGGGACAAAAAAAACAGTTTGCAGGGTTCCGTACTGGAATTCCACAGGGACTTCAACGGATGTGATCAGAGGGGTGGTGATTTGTGCCTCACTCTCCTCATGACTGGATCAGACAGTTGCCAAAAGGCAGCCATAATAACAGCATCCTCTCTTCAAACAAAACAAAATGAAACAAAGACCGGGCCAGTAAGCAAAACTAATATTTAACACTTTCATCATAATATAGGGAAAATTACCTGAAAAAAGCCATTTTATGCGGATTCATATGTTTTAAGCAGATAAAGTAAAACAAACAAAAATGTCCTGCTTCCAATTCGGTCTTCAGGAAAAGCACAGAATAAATGACCCAGTCACTTTAACAAATACAATGTGAAGAGAAAACAGTGAAAGGCAGAGGAGACACGTGAACTGAGAGCAATGTCTGGACCCTGATTTGAATGTCTGGACCCTGATTTGAACCGACAAACCATAACAAACAAGGTCTGAAGACTGTCAGGGAAATTCTAACACTGCCTTGATAATTGAGGATATTAAGGAGTTACTATAAATTTTATAGGTATGACAATGGTATCATAGTTATGTCTTTAAAAGCATCTTTCAGAAACATGCTAAAATATTTGTGGATGAAAGGAAATGATGCCTGGGAGTTGCTTCCAAGGAATCCAGATGAAACAATATTAAAAATAGGGTTCAGAGGGGTGCCTGGCTGGCTCAGCTGGTTAAGCGTCTGCCTTGGGCTCAGGTGGTGAGCCTGGGGTGCCGGGATCGAGTCCTGAGTCAGGATCCTTGCTCAGCGGGGAGTCTGCTTCTCTCTCTGCTCCTCCCTCCTGCTCTGCTCTCTCTCGCTCTCTCTCTCTCAAATATATAAATAAAATCTTAAAAAAAAAAAAAGGGGTCTCAGGGTGCCTGGCTGACTCAGCCGGTAGAGCATGTGACTCTTGATCTCAGGGTCACCAGGCATGGAGTCTACTTTAAAAAAAAGGGGGGGGGGGGAGAAAAAAGAAAAAGGTCTCCAATACATTAAAAAAAGGAAATCTTTGAAAACTTACCTCCAAAAGGTGTTGGAAACTGAGCCATGGTTCTGTCACTTTTACCTTGCTAATCGACGCCTGTAATTGAAATACAACATTTAAGTTTCTGAAAACTTCATTTCCTATATACTTATAAACACACTTACACTCTGCCTTTAATGATCAGAACTGACAGCAGTGCCAGCACTGGGGGACAGCACTGCAAATCAGAGTTCCAACCACGGGGTTCATTCAATCATTCTCTGCAGCTTCTCAGCGCCAGGTACGACGATGACGGGCACTGGGGAACGCTGATGCAAGATTGTCCCGAAACAAGAGGCCTTCAGTCTGGGGAGTGACACTAGCTCAGGACAGCCTATTACATCACAGCCGTTGTGTTTGTTACTCTTTAAACATACACTCTTCCTCGCCATCTACACATACCAGCCCATCTGCTTGGTGGTTTCAACAGTGGCTTCTTTAAATGAGCACGTAGTACACGCTGCACACTGTTGTAGGTGCTTTATAGCTATTATCCCTTCATCGTCACAGCCCGATGATAGAGGTGAGACACACGGGTATTTCCATGCCCTTATTAGATGAGGAAAATGAGAATCGGAGATGAAGTGATTCGAGCAATACCACACATCTGGTGGCAGAGCTGGATTTGAGCAGGGCCAGCAAACCCCACAGGCTGTATTTTACCCCCTAAAAAACACGGCCAATTTTGCGAAAGGGTGTCAACAATGTCTACTGTACTAACGCCCATCCAGAATACCAAACACAAACCCAATGCTCCAAAATCCCCATCAGGCATTATTTGTTCATGAAGAGCCAATGTGAAACCAACCCCGGCGACTTCCCCAACAAAAATAATCCACGACTGTCATCCTTGTGCTTAACAGCATGGTAGATGCATACAGTTAAAAACGAGTACTAAATATTCATACACGAAACAATTTAGATACATTTAGATTTTTAAAATGACAGTCTCCTGCCCTAATATTCTTCAATTTTATATTCCAATCTGTCCATGGATTCCCCCCCCCAACTATCGTATTTTTAAACTTCCAAGAGCTCTTTCTTATTCTCAACTTTTTAGTCCTACTACCTCTGTCCTTTCTTTTAATGGACACAACATCTTTTACTCTGATTTTTTTTTTTTTAACCAGGGAGGAGGAGTGGGGAGGGAGTATTTTACTCTTTTACTGCCTTCTGTTTCTTACACTTGATTCCTTTTTTGCTTGTTGGCTGATTGTTTGTTTTCTCACTTTTGAGGCTTTCCTCCTCTATCTGGTGATCCCTGGCTGCTCCTTCATATTTAAGAGTAAGGCACTAAAAAAATGAGCCTGGGCGCCAGGTCTGCTGAGAGATGGGCTTCTGCTTACGATGGTCAGACCTGCCCAGTCACATTTCACTGGGAGACCTCCAAACGCAGTATGCACAGGTCTCTTCCCAGAAGCCGTTCAGTTTTGCCAGACAGAAGGGTACAGGGAGGGTGCTGGCTTTGGGGGAGGAGCAGAAAAGAAAGGAAGATGTGAAGGGGCCTACACTTCCATGAGTACACTAGCACATACGCCCTTTATCTTCAGCCCCAAGCCTCACCCTTCTGGTCAGTAGCCTCTCTGGGTCTAGGAAAAACAAGATTGAAGAAGCCACCTCTCTGCTGGGGAGGCAGGAGAAGACAGTCCAAAAAAATCTGGATACAGATTTTTAAAGAACTTCCATTTCAGCTGTAGAACTGACCTCTGTCTTTGGAAGCTACCAAACCCTCTGAAGTCTGTCAAGACATTCCTGGGGCCAGCCGACTTGTCTTCCATCTTTATCGGCCCTCTGTGGGCACTAGGTTGTACCTTTCTCTGAACTGTTACCACTCCAGTCACTCTCTGGTTCCAAAAAATTCTTAAAAACTTTTGCTCACTATCTTTTCCACTTTTATCTGTCTCCCTGTGAGTTAACATCTGTTATGCTTCCTGTGTGACCACTGCAGAGTTTACGGAAGAAGAGAAAACAAATGTGGTCAAGCAGCCATATTTAAGTGTGGGGGTGGTGGGGAGGTCTCTGGTTCCAGTTCTGAAGCAGGCTACTTCTTCCTGCCAGTTATCTTTAGAAACTATGACTGCTATTCTCTTCTTCCACTCTTTCTCATTCAATACACTGTTTAGGGAAGCTTGATAATTTTCCAAAAAAATTTTTTTAAATTTTTTTTTTTTTTTTTTTTTTTAATTTATTTATTCGTCAGAGAGAGAGAGCACAAGCAGGCAGAGAGAGCACAAGCAGGCAGAGCGGCAGGCAGAGGCAGAGGGAGAAGCAGGCTCCCCGCCGAGCAAGGAGCCCGATATGGGACTCGATCCCAGGACCCCGGGATCATGACCCGAGCCAAAGGCAGCCGCCCAACCAACTGAGCCACCCAGGCGTCCCTCAAAAAAATTTTTTTAAAGACTTCATTTATTTACTTGAGAGAGAGAGAAAGAGAGTGGGAGGAGGAACGGAGGAAGAGGGACAAGCAGACTTCCTGCTGAGCGTGGAGCCTGACACGGGGCTCGATACCCAGGCTCCTGAGATCATGACCTGAGCCAAAATCGAGTCAGATGCTCAACTGACTGAGCCACCCAGGCGCCCCGATAATTTTCCAGAAAATTTTAACATGTTTCATCTCACTTAATCTTCATAATGCTCTTTAAACTGACAGAGCTCTTTAAACTGTTTTTTGTTGAGCTTTACAAAAGCAGTAAGCTCTTATTTTTAAAACCATAGTATTGCATGGAGCACTGGGTGTGGTACATGAGCAATGAATCTTGTAACACAAAAAATAAAATAAAAGTATTTAGGCTTAAAAAAAAAAAGTAATTTAAAAAAATAAATGAAACCATAGTAAGGCAAATATTTCATATATAACATGAGAAAACATTCTGTTCTGTTCTACTTTCCTTCTTTACTATTTACTGCAAAATAAAAGTAATCGATTTATTGATCTTCTTGGTACCCAGCCACTTTCCATATTTTCTACTGGTGCTGAGTTTCTCGGATGAGTCTTTCCTGTTTTCTAGATCCACATCCTCTGGGAATAAAGAATTTAAGCTCACATTATGTGCCTACACCAATAAAGCTAAGCTATATAATAGCTGGGACAGCAGGAACTTTTATATTGCCCCTGACTGTCATGCTGGTTTTGGCATTCCATAACCAATGAAATAGGTTCTGAATAGTTACGTTTGCTACTGTGTTTTGGTAAATACCTTTTTACCACATTTAGGCAGCTTCCTATTATTCTTATTTGACTTGACATTTTCATTAGAAATGGCTGCTACACTTGTTCAGAGGTTTTTTTTGAGTATTTAATAAGACGACCATGTATTTCTTTTTTAAGTAGCAGACTAAATTATAGTTATACAGTTCCTAATACAAATTATCCTAGAATTTATGTAATAAACCCAACTCAGATATGCATGTTACTCTTTAACTACATAACTAGGTCCAATTTGCTCATATTTTCTTCAGAATTTTTGCTTAAGAAAATGTTATGCATAATTCTATACAACAGAGAATCGAGAGAAAATAGATGTATTTCTACCTTATCCACAATGATCTTTTAAAAAGGTATAATACAAAAAAAAAAGATAAAAAGGTATAATACATTTAATAGACCAAGAAATAAATGGAAATGTAAAGATTTAACAGTTAAAAGGTCCCAAGAAAAAATAATTTTAAGGGTGTATTTGAATAACCTTCAAGGAACAAATAATTCCTTTTACTAAAGCCATTCCACAGAGAAAGATCAAATATTCCTCAATTCGGGTTATGAAATTAGCATCATCAATACTAAACCATAATAATGAAAGCACAGACTATTGCCACTTTTCTGTAGATAAAATAATTATATACCTCACTTTAAATATTTTACAGCTATTTTGAGAGAGTCACAGTCTGGCAAAGTAGAACAACTCCTCTGGTCCAAAGCACACTGTAATCATCAGCAGCTCCTTGCAAAGCATTTAAGAGTATTTGCAGTTCACTCTCCTTCCTAGAATTCAGAAAATAATTCCCCACCCTCTGTGAACCTCTTCTGCAAAAGCGTTCACCTATTCTGAGCAAAGTTAGATAAAATTTGTCCTCTGACCCGTCTAATCTCCCTCTCTGCTTCCCCTTCATCTCACATCCATTAGTGACCAGGGAATGCACTGTAACCCAGCCTATGCCCCACACTTATGAACTAATGCCCTTCCGTCTCTTTCCTCCCCTTTTCCTTAATTGTTACTGGTCTCAGCTGGAAATTGGTAAGGAATGGACCTAATAAAAACTAAGCCACTTCTTTTTTTTAAGATTTTATTCATTTATTTAACAGAGAGAGACACAGTGAGAGAGGGAACACAAGCAGGGGGAATGGGAGAGGGAGAAGCAGGCTTTCTGCCAAGCAGGGAGCCTGATGCAGGGCTTGATCCCGGGCCCCCGGGATCATGACCTGAACCGAAGGCAGATGCTTAATGGACTAAGCCACCTAGGCACCCCAAAACTAAGCCACTTTGAGGTATGAAGATGATGTACCTTCCAGACTTACTAACACAAAAGTCCAAATGCTGGTTTAAGGATAAGATTGGAATAGTCCCACATTCATTTCTTTTGACTACAGAGACTTCAAATGCCATTCACAAATAGGTTCTTGCTCAGTTCCTAGGGAACCCCAAAGGTAGTAACACACAGATGAAGCAAATGGACCAAATCTTGCAATCCTTCTTTTCAGTTCTATGCTACACAGACAAACCATGGTGATAACATCTTGGTTCAAGGTATTTTGTTCCTATTTTATATATAGTCATTGTATGTATTACTATAATTTGAAAAAATAAAATAATTTGTAAAAAAAAAAAAATCCACACATATCCAAGATTTCTAAACGTTAAAAACCAGAGTTCTAGTTTGGCTAAAAGAGTATATATGCCCACTTGCCAACTACAGGCCCTCTGTCCCACTTAAAACTAAAAACTGGGCAAAAACTTTAAAAAGCAACTCCCTGAGGACAGTAAGAAAGAAAAGTAGACAGATTTTAGAAGAGCATCAAAAGCTCCCCCCATTTTTGTTCACTGTTCTGTTGCAGCTCTGCCCCAAAGGGTGGGCCCAGACGTGGAGTGAAGCAGAGGAGCAAAGAGTAAAACTCTGATAGAAACCCGGTCTTTCTTGCCAAGGAACTAATAAAAATGGCCTCTATGGGCAGGAGAGTGTAAGGATCATGTAATTCTATAAATGAACTCCCACAAGACTCAGGCTCACACCTGAGCTGCATGACGAAACAAAAGTAGCACAGCAAAAGTCTTGAAAACGGATCTCACAATGGAACCTCTGTGTCCAGAGAGCACACAGAACTTGTAGTTTAAACCTAATCAGGATGAAGACCTGCTAAAACAAACGCCAGCATTGTGCAGGGGATTAACCCAACGCATAGAACCAGACATGGAATTCACAATATCCAGGATGTAATCCAAAATTACTCGACATACAAACAACTAGGAAAATCTCACAAATTCTCAAAGAAAAGAAAGCTCGTAATCATCAGATCCTAAATCCTCGATGATACAAACACTGAAATTATCATAAAGACATTTTGGAGCAGCCATTATCCCTATGTTCCATGAGGTAAAGGTAAACACAAATGAAAGGACTGAAAATACACAAGGTCCCAGCAGAGAAGAAAACACTAGTTTAAAAAGAATCAAATGGGAATTTTAGAGAGAAACTTAGACCTTCAAGAATGAAGGAAGAGAAACAGAAATGGTAAATATCTGGGTAAATATAAAATATAAAATTATATTTTTCCTATAAATCTCCTTAAGATATGTAGACTGTTGAAAGCAAATACTGTAACACTGTCCAGTAGGGCTTTCATGTAATACCTATGACAACCTGTGCCGTAAGAGTAAGGGACTTACATCGTTGCAAGCCTTCTGCATTTTATTTGAAGTAGTATAATATTACCTGTAAGCAGACTATAAAAGTTAGGTAAATACATTTAATCCCTGGAGCGACTACTTAGAAAAATAAAAATAAAAAACGAGTATAGTGAAAAAGTCAATAGACAAATGAAAACAGAATGTTAAAAATTACTCGAATAATTTTAAAAAGGCAGAAAAAGAGAAGAATAAAAAAAGAGGACAAACAAAACAAAAAAATGGCAGATCTAATTCTACATACCAATAATTACATTAAATTTTAATGGTCTAAATACAGAAGATAGTACCTGAGGGAAAAAAGCAATGAAACCAAAATCTGGTTCCTTGAAAAAAAAATGACAAGCCCTGGCAGGGCACCTGGGTGGCTCAGTCAGTTAAGTGTCTGCCTTCAGCTCAGGTCATGATCTCAGGGTCCTGAGATCGAGCCACACCTCAGGCTCCCTGCTCAGTGGGGAGTCTGCTTCTCCCTCTCCCTCTGCCCCTTCCCCTGTTTGTGCTCGCACTCTCTCTCTCTCTCAAAAAAATAAATAAGTAAATAAAATCTTTTTTTTTTTTTTAGATTTTATTTATTCATTTGAGAGAGATAGAGAGAGCACAAGCAGGGGGAGAGGCAGAGGGAGAGGGAGAAGCAGACTCCCCGCTGAGCTGGGAGCCTGACATGGGGCTCAATCCCAGGACCCGGAGATCATGACCTGAGCTGAAGGCAGAAGCTTAGCCATCTGAGCCACCCAGGTGCCCCAAAATAAATAAAATCTTAAAAAAAAAAAAAAAAATGACAACCCCTTTCTGAGACTGATTAAAAGAGAGAGAACACAAATCAAATCAGAATTACCATTAATCCTAAACACATTAAAATGGTAAGAAATACTAAAAACAACTTTATGCCAACAAATTTGACAATGTAGATGAACAAACTTCTTGGAAAATAAAACTTATTAAAATTGTTTCAAGAAGAAATAGAATATCCATGTATTCCCATGCTTATTAAAGGAACTGATTTTATTAATAGAACCCTTCTCAAAAAAGAAAATTGCATTCTCAGATGGTTTCATTGGCGAATTCTATCAAACATTCAAGGAAAAAAGTAATACAAAAGCTACGCAAACTTTTTCAAACAACAGAGGGATCAGTGCCCAATTCATGTTTTGAAGCCAGAATAATGCTAATAAACTGACAGATATTACCCCTCAAAAATTATAAGACAAGATCCTAAGGAATATAGATGCCAAAATCTTTCAGAAGATACTAAAAATTTAATCTTAATACTATACAAAAAGGATAATAAAACATGACCAAGCAGGGTTCATCCCAGAAATGCAAGATTTGCTTACCATTTGATAATCAGTTAATATAATTTACCATATCAAAAGAATAAAGCAAGAAACCCCAATATGATCATTTCAATAAATGTGGGGAGGAGCTTTTGACAAAAACTCAAACCCAATAATGATAAAAACTCACAGATAACCAGGATTAGTAGGAAACTTCCTCAGATACAGAGCATCTATGAAAACCTACAGTTAACATCATAGTTAACAGTTTAAGACTGAATTTCTCCCTTTGGGGTGCCTGGGTGGCTCAGTCAGTTAAGCATCTGCCTTTGGCTCAGGTCATGATCCTAAGGTCCTGGGAAGGGGCCCCACATCGGGCCCCACATCGGGCTCCCTGCTCAGCAGAGAGCCTGGTTCCTCCCCCTGTGCTGCTCCCCCTGCTTGTGCACTTTCTCGCTGTGTCAAGTAAATAAATAAAATCTTAAAAAAAAAAAAAAAAAGCCTGAATTTCTCTGCATGAGATAGGAAGAAGGCAGGAAAATCTGCTCTTATCACTCCTATTCGACATTGTTCTGGAGGTTCTGGCCATTGAAATAAGGTAAGAAAAAGAGCAAAATAATAGCTAAAAGACTGGAAAAGAACAAAACGAAACTCTCCCTACTTTCAGAAAACCCCAAGGAATCTACTAAATATAATAAGTAAATTTACCAAATTCTGGTTTTGCAAAGTGATGTAGCAAAACTGCAAGATAAAAGGTTAATAACATATTAAAAATCAACTGAATTCTCATATACTGGAAACAAATAACTAGACAGTGAAATTAGACAAACAATCCCATTTACAGTAGTGCCAAAAAAAATGTAAAAAGTCCTAGGTATAAATTTAACAAAAGACATCCAGGGGTGCCTGGCTGGCTCAGTTTGTGAAGCTTGCAACTCTTGATCTCAAGGTCCTGAGTTCAAGCCCCATGTTGGGCACACAGTTTACTTAAAAAACAAAACAAACAAAACAAAAGACATCCAAGGCCTCTATATTGAACACTACAAAATACTGGGGGAAGGGGGCGGAAATTAAAGAAGACCTACATAAATGGAGAGATTTATACTAAGTTCATGGACTGGAAAATTCAATACTGTTAATTGCAACTCTCTCCAAATGGATATGTATATGCAATGCAATTCTAATCAAAACTGCAGCAGGCTTATTAGAAAAAACTAAATAAGCTCATATTAAATTTACATAGAAATGCAAAGGACCTAGAATAACCAGAGCAGTTTTTAAAAAGAACAAAATTAGAGGACTTACCCTACCTGATTTCAAGATTTACTATGAAGCAACAGTAATCAAGACCTTTGGAACTGCTGTAAAGGGAGACATACCAGATCAATGGAGCAGAAAACAGGAGTTCAGAAATAGACTTATACAGGCTTAGTGAATTCATTTTTAATAAAGTAGCAAAGGCAAATCACTGGAGGGAAAAAAGGGCTTTTCAACAAACAGAAGTGGATCAAATGGATACCCATGTGGAAAAAAAGAAAAATAAAATCGATCCTAACTTATTATACACAAAAATTAACTCAAAATGGGTCGAATTTTGAAATTTAAATTTGAATTAATTTAAAACCATATAGTTTAACCTTAAAATTCTAAAAGATCGGAGAATACCTTCATGACCCTGGGCTAGACAATAATTTCTTACGACACAAATAAGCATGATTTATTTACCAAAAAAAAAGGTGGGGGTTGGGTTTCATCAAAATGAAAAGTTAGCTGCATAGTATTCCATTGTATATATATACCATATCTTCTTTATCCATTCACCTGTTGATGGATATCTAGGTTCTTTCCATAGTTTGGCTATTGTGGACATTGCTGCTATAAACATTCAGGTACACATGCCCCTTCGGATCACTACATTTGTATCTTTAGGGTAAATACCCAGTAGTGCAATTGCTGGGTCAAAGGGTAACTCTTTTTTCAACTTTTTGAGGAACTTCCATACTGTTTTTCAGAGGGGGGTCGTGGGGGGTGGGAGAGGGAAATGAAACAAGATGGGATCATAAAAGAGACAAACCATAAGAGACTCCTAAACTCACGAAACAAACTGAGGGTAGCTGGGGGGTAGGGGCGGGTAGGGATAGGGTGGCTGGGGGGTAGGGATAGGGTGGCTGGGTTATGGACACTGAAGAGGGTATGTGCTATGGTAAGTGCTGTGAAATGTGTAAGCCTGAGGATTCACAGAGATGTACCCTGGGGCAAATAATACACTATGTGTTAATTTAAAAAATAAATAAATAAAAATTAAAAAAAAAAAAAACAGAAAAAAGAACCACAATTTGCCATTAAAAAAAAAAAAGTGAAAAGTTAGCTCTTCAAAAGTACCATTAAAAAGAGTTTTAAGGGAAGCTATAAAGTAGGGGAAAAAAATTTGCAACACAATCATCAAAGAAACTATATTCAGAATATATAAGGAACTCTTATAACTTAAAAATAACAAGACATATTTGCCTATGGTTCACCATAGTTTGCTTATCCTGAACTGCAATTCTGTTATTCCCAAATAAGCATTTTTTTTAACTTAAAAAAAAAAAGTCAGACAACTCAGTGAGGAAATGGTCAAAAGATATGAACAGACACTTCACAAATTAACTTACAGAAATGGCCAATAAACACATGGGAAGATGCTCAACATTACGAGCCATTAGGGAAATTTAATTGCAATGATATTTCCACCAGGATGGCAAACATGGAAAAGACTGACCATACCAAGCACTAGCAAGGATTCTCATGTACTGCTGACAGGAACGTAAGATGCTACAACTGCATGGAAAAACATACTTTTCTTAAAAAGTTGTACAGCGGTGCCTGGGTGGCTCGGTTAAATGTCTGACTCTTGATCTCAGCTGTGGGTCTCGATCTCAGGGCCATGAATTCAGGCCCGGTGTTAGGCTCCACGCTGCGTGTAGAGCCTACTTAAGAAAGAAGCAAAAAGTTGTACAGATCCCATTGGATCTAGCCTCTCTAATTCTAAGTATTTAGCTAAAAGAAATGAAAATTTATGTCCACACAAATATTTCTATACAAGCATTCATATCAGTTTTATTTTTAAGAGCCAGAACTAGAAACCCAAAAGTCAATCAACTGATGAAGGAATAGCAGTGACATATCTGTTGTACTACTTAGCAATAAAAAGGAACCAACTGGTGCTATAAGCCGTAACATGCATGAATATCAAATTATTATGCCATGCAAAAAAAAAGCCAGGTGTGTGTATATGTGTATACATATATACACACACATATATATATAAAATATTACTCCATTTTTGAAAAAATTCTAGAAAATATAAACTAATCTATAGTGACAGATAACCAATCAGCACTTGCCAGGAGACAGGAGTAGAGGAAGGGGCAGATTACAAAAGTACAAAGAGGTACAAGGAAACTTTGGGGAAAGGTGATGGTTTCACAGGTACATGCATGTCAAAACTGATCAAATAGCACACTTTAAAAATATGCAGTTTAGGGGCACCTGGGTGGCTCAGTGGGTTAAAGCCTCTGCCTTCGGCTCAGGTCATGATCTCAGGGTCCTGGGATTGAGCCCCACATCGGGCTCTCTGCTCAGCAGGGACCCTGCTTCCCCCTCTCTCTCTGCCTGCCTCTCTGCCTGCTTGTGATCTCTCTCTCTCTCTCTCTGTCAAATAAATAAGTAAAATCTTTTTAAATAAATAAATAAATAACTAAACAAATAAATAAATATATGCAGTTTAGTGTAGTTCAATTATATCTTGATAAAGTTGAAAAAGTCACAATCCACACGTACAGAAAAACCCTATGAATAAATTTCAAGAGTTCGCAATCCTAGCATTTTGATACAAATTAGAGTATCTATGCTGGACTATCATGTGAGAGAAGTACTTATTCCCAATACCTGCCAACAAGTATTTTATCATTAAAACAACAACAAAAAGGCAACTTTAAGCTCAATTTAAAAACTTAATTGAGGGGAGCCTGGGTGGCTCAGTCCGTTAAGCATCTGCCTTCAGCTCAGGTCATGACCCCAGGCTCCTGGGATCCAGCCCCACATTGGGCTCCCTGCTCAGCAGGAAGCCTGCTTCTCCCTCTCCCACTCCCCCTTCTTGTGTTCCCTCTCTCATTGCCTCTCTCTCTGTCAATTAATTAATTAATTTAAAAAACTTAATTGAAGAGACAGAACAAATGATGAACAATAAGGCTTTTGAGCAAGAATGTTTAATATAATTAAGTAGCATATCTAAGATTGTGATTATGAATCCTTAATATTATTTAGTAAGGATGATAGAGAAAATTTATTTTTAAAAAGTTTTTGTTTTGTTTTGTTTTGTTTTACAGAAGTAGAGTGGGGTGGGGTATAGTCTATGTTGAATGAAACCAAAATGCTTCACTAGAAAATAGAAAATACTCATCTTAATTTCATTATATACAGTATATTTTGTAAAATTACATTACAAAATAATATAGAAATACATTACAAAATAATGAATGCCCCTTACTAAATACACAAAGACTAGTGGGTTTTCCAAATACCTTTATGACCAAATAATAAATGCATGTAACAACTACATTCTGATTTTCAATTTCACTTAAGTGGGGATAAAAGTCTAGGAAGTACAGAATAAAAACTAGGTATTCTTTAAAATGCCACCAATTAAAAGCTGGTCCATCTCTGTAAACACAGATCAAATTCTGCATATATCCTAATATAGATTAAGTGAAAAAAACATGGACATCAAAGTATCCTTAAGTATATAAACAAAATTTGAACACAATGTAAGAGTAGCTATGAAGTCTCACAGAATCAATATTTGGTGTGAAAATATATATACCCTTAGAGGCAAATTACAAAGGTTTTTCAGAAAAAAAATTAAAATTGCATTCATTGCCATTAACTATAAAATTAAACTAAAATAGTTAAAACAAATTTAGAATAATGTGAGAGATGTAAACTTCAGTCCCTCCATCTCTAAAGTAATAGCATTTGGCTATTTTATTAAGGCCTTTTCATTCAGATTTCCAGAGTATAAATCCTCTCTTGATGTAGCCAAATTTTCAAATGTTAAGAAAAATGAAAAAGAAGTAGTTTACTGTCATGTCTGAGCATAAGCATATTTGCTATTTTCATATTCTCCTCATTTATGATCAGATAATCATTCTTATTTAGGTCTTACTTGAAAATAAGCCCTTACCTTTCAAAGAGTTCCTCTCTCCAAAGTCTTAGTCAGGGAAAGTTTTTCTTCCCATGGACAACATAAAGCTATACTGATCCAACACGTAAACAGGCTTGTCTCAGTAATTTTTATTTCCTCATTGAAGCATTTCAAGATTGTCTTAAAAGAGCTGATTTCTAAATTCTCATCTCATTCAAATGATATCATGAAGCTCTACTCCCAGAATAAGAGACAATGGTCTACAGATTATGCCAAAATTACGGAGTTAGCTTAGGTGAGGAATTATTAGCATGATCCTTGCTATTAAGAAGTTTACAGGGGCACGTGAGTAGCTCAGTTAAGCATCTGACTCTTGGTTTTGCTCAGGTCACGGTCTCAACGTCTTGGATCAATCCCTGCATCAGGCTCTGTACTCAGCTTGGAGTCTGTTTTGGATTCTTTCTCCCTCTCCTGCCCCTCCTCACTAGCACTCTCTCTAAAATATACAATCTAAAAAAAAAGTAGTAGTTTATAATTGGGGCACCTGGGTGCTCAGTTGGTTGACCGTCCGACTTTTGATTTTGCCTCAGGTCATGATCTTGGGGTCCTGGGATGGAGCCCAGTGTTAGGCTCTGTGTTCAGTCGGGAGTGTCTGCTTAAGGAGTCTCTCTCCCTCTGCCCCTTGCCCCACTAACACATATGCGCACTCTCTCTCTAATAAATAATCTCTTTTTTTTTAAGTCTACAATTAACTCATACAACTCAATAGTAAAAACACAACTCAATTAAAAAATTAAGCAATCTACAGATTCAGTGTGACTCCCATCAAAATATCAACAGCATATTTCACAGAAACTAGAATAAATAATACTAAAATTTGTATGGAACCATGAGAGCCCCCAAATAGCCAAAGCAATCTTAAGAAAGAGAAGAAAACTGGAGGTAT
>CM052898.1:183116992-183191978 GCA_028534135.1 Potos flavus | reverse complement strand
GGAGGAAAGTGAATGGGAGAAATACATCTGACAGAATTTTGCCATGTAAGTCCAAGGAGCTTTTACTTCTTATAAAGAAAAGCAAAGCTTCCTAAAGTGTAAATATTTCTCACACAGAATCCCAAACTTATATACAGAAACAAAAACAGAAAGCCCAGAGCAGCAGCAACACAATGAAAGAAAGAAAGAAAGAAAGACCAAAAAAAAAAAAAAAAAAAGGAAAGGGAAAACAAGTGAGCAAAGGCAGTAGTTCTATCCATAGGATAGGATTTCAGTGGAGTTATTAAACAGAAAAGCAAGTACCTACTTAGGGCAAAGCAGAGAAGGACATGCTTCTGTGTAAGGTGTGTCGGGCCTACTGCTTGAGAAGCAACAGGCAGGACGGTTGGCCTAGGAGGGCACAGTGCTAACTAAGGCAGGGGATAAAGCATCTGCACTTGTTACGGGCGAGAGGGGGACCACTACGTAGACAAATACGGCCTGTACTGTCCTACATTATTAACAGCCTCAATTTATATTTCCTTTTAGTCCTTCCCCTACAAATATACAATTGTTTCCTTCTTTTCCCGCTTTACATTATAATATATGCCTTTCCCAAGTTACTTTAAAGCCTTTCATAAACATGTTGCTGGAATTAGACAGTAATTTTCAGAGTGAGGCAAACACTCCTATATTTACATATAAGAAATAGAAAAACACACAGACTAAACACTGAGCAATCAAGAAATAGGTAAAAGTAGTTTTTAAAAGTTTGGATGAATATTAGTATGTTTAAGCCAACAGCTAGAATATGTTTGAGCAGAGTCTTTAACCTTTCTTCGTGCACAGTCTTAAAATCTTCCTTGGGAACCCACCGTCCGTCCCTTATGGGTCGTCTTGCACTGCTTGAAACAGCAGCACATGTAGAAGCCACATATGAGGCCTATGACTTGAGACATGACAATTTGGCATTGATCAGGTTGGCTATATGTTTGGGATTTGTCAGTTCCTTTGTCCATTTATTGTTTGGCTTTCAGTACCTTCTCTCTGTGTTTCAAAAGGGCTTTGTGTACATCCTGCCTTTATGTGTAATCTTACAGGGCAACTTCTGCTTTGCGTTCATAATTCTGCTCAAATGCTCTTCTAGTTTCCATTCATTGCAGACGTTTTTTTAATAAGAGAAAGATTTCCTTTGATTTTTTTTCTTTTTTTTCTCTTCAAAAAAGAATTATTGAAAGCTAAAGGAATAAATACTGATGCTTAACTTCAGTATTTACATTAAAATCTCAAATGCTGGGGAGCCTGGGTGGCTCAGTCGTCGTTAAGCGTCTGCCTTTGGCTCAGGTCATGATCTCAGGGTCCTGGGATGGAGCCCCGCATCGAGCCCCGCATGAGGCTCTCTGCTCAGCGGGAAGCCTGCTTCTCCCTTTCCCACTCACCTGGCTTCTGTTCCCTCTCTCGCTGTCTCTCTCTCTCTGTCAAATAAATAAATATTAAAAAAAAAAATCTCAAATGTTGACATATTTAGAGACCTCTATAAATGTGTATTTATAAAATAGGAAGATCATTCTTAAAACAGTGTTTATTAAATGTCATGTCACATGTTAAAGAAAATTATATCGAAAGAGGTTTGGTATTTGATTTCCAATGTTTTATTATTATAAAGGGAGATTATTCATAAAATATGAAATGATTGCAAAAAACAAAAAACATATACTAACAAATACTAAATTTAGCAGTTTAAAAAAGGCTACATTTAACATGAGAAATAATTTTTTTGAGAAATAAAATTTCTAAACTCCAAATTATTGGCATAATTTAAAATGCTACTTTATATTAAATAATTTAACTATCTGAAACATCTTTAAAAATAGTTATGTTATAGGGCGCCTGGGTGGCTCAGTGGGTTAAAGCCTCTGCCTTCGGCTCAGGTCCATGATCTCAGGGTCCTGGGATCGAGCCCCACATCGGGCTCTCTGCTCAGCGGAGAGCCTGCTTCCCTCTCTCTGTCTGCCTCTCTGCCTACTTGTAATCTCTCTCTCTGTGTCAAATAAATAAATAAAAATCTTTAAAAAAAAATAGGTATGTTATACAATTCTTTCAGATTTCCTGAAGGTTCGAAAATATTTTAAGGGTCTCTTTTTTAATGTTCTAATAATGTTTTTTTAAATTAAGGAGGAGAAGGGCATGAATGAAAACAAGTATGGGAGATGAAATGAGGCAATTAAAATAGACACTCATTCATAGAAACAGGAATCTTCACAATTATGTAATTCAAATAATAAGCAAATTTCTAATCTACCAAAACAGGGCTAATTTAGGATTTAATAACCTAAACAGCAAAAGGAGATTATGAACATACATTATCAGTTTTTCACTTAATTACTGATCATTGCCTCACAAAAATCTTGTAATCCTCTTACATAAATAGGGAAAGGTTATAGGAGGGGTGAGGGAGTGATGAGGGAGGGACAAGGGAGGGACGAGGGAGGGGTAAGGCATAGGCCCGGGGTGGTGCCACACCACAAACACTCCACTGACCTAGGTTACTGGATTCATAACCAAAAAAATACCTGGTCTCAGTATTTTAAAGTGTACTCTTGGTAGAGAAGGTATTTTATATATTGGAACATTTTTAAGTCAATCAGGCACACCCTCCTATTCTCCTTAAGTTTACAATACTCTAGCAGTCCCAGATTGTGGATAGCTACATTTGTGCTGCCAGAGAAAGGCAAGCTGGCTGGAAGGTATCAGGGGCCAGAGAGGTAAGGGAACAAGAGACCTATTCTTTCTCATATTTAAAATTTTTGGCTTGCATTTTAACAGGTCTATTGTCTACATTCAGTTCAAGGAGTCCTTTCCCAATATTCAGGCTAATTTACTCGAAATAGATTTTCATGGTACTAAGGTAATGAACTTTAAATTCATTTCTTATAAAGAAAAATTTTTTTTTTAATTTTGTTTGAAAGCTGCTCAAAAGGGGGCACCTGGCTGGCTCAGTCAGTGGGCCTTCCTATTCTTGATCTTGGGATCGTGAGTTCGAGCCCCAAGGTAGGTGTAGAGATTACTTTTTAAAAAGTTAAAATAAATAAAAATTTTAAAAAAGAAAGTTGCTCAAAAGGTTTAGTTTTAGGTTAAAGTGCTACGGGATGGAAAGGTACAGAACAGAAATTTGGTATCAAGGAAATATTGAAAAGGAAGGAAAAATGTCAAAATGTAAGAAAAGAATGAAAAAATAACTATTTTAAACATCCTTAAAGGGTATAAACAGGAACATAAAAAAATATGTAACTTACACTCTACTCATATTATGATACTATCTAGTATTTGAGAGTTATGAACAATCTGCTTTAGGTATTTTTCTATGCACATTTATCCCTAATCTAGAATAATAAAAATTAAAAAGATTCACTAAAAACTATTGTCCCCACATCTCTTTCTTTCGGAGGTTTTTGTATCGCCAAAAATTCAAAATTTAGAAAACCTTAAAGAAAAAAAAAATCAAAGGAAATCTTTCTCTTATTAAAAAAACGTCTGCAATGAATGGAAACTAGAAGAGCATTTGAGCAGAATTATGAACGCAAAGCAGAAGTTGCCCTGTAAGATTACACATAAAGGCAGGATATACACAAAGCCCTTTTGAAACACAGAGAGAAGGTACTGAAACCCAAACAATAAATGGACAAAGGAACTGACAAATCCCAAACATATAGCCAACCTGATCAATGCCAAATTGTTATGTCTCAAGTCATGGGCCTCATATGTGGCTTCTACATGTGCTGCTGTTTCAAAGCAGCGCAAGACGACCCATAAGGGACGGACGGTGGGTTCCCAAGGAAGATTTTAAGACTGTGCACAAAAGGTAAAGAACCTGATAAAAAAGAGAACCTTATTACTAAGTTCAAAGAGACATTGTCAACATTCGGGTCTGAAAAGCTGTAGTGAATATTCGAGCTGTTCTCTAAAAAGGGAATAGGCATTCATCCCAGATTTGTGTTGCTGGGGGAGGGGATGGTGGCAGGGAAGAGAGGTGAGAAGGGGACAGGTCAGGAGTGACCAGTGGTGAGGAATCACTGTCAGGCCCAGCTGTCAGCACATTACTTGGCAACACTCACTGGCATTTCAAACTATTTGTCCATTTATTCCCGCTTACTTTCCACAAAGAGAAATGCCCCAGTAGCTAGCCTACAGAGCTTCAACAAACAGATTTTAACCTCTATTCTTCTAAATTATCCTTACGTTATTATTGGCAGTGGGAGAGAATTCATCCCGGAGTAATAAAACCAAGATACAGAGTTAAAAAACGAAGGGCAGAAGACAAAAAGACTTGAGAAAGGAATTTAAGAGAGAAGTGGAAATTAACTGAGCCCTCTTTGACGCTATATTTCCACCTTAGACCAACTAACTGCAGAGTAACCTCTGAAAAGTAAGTCATTAACCACAGTTTGTCTTTTTAAAGAAATCAGATTCTAGAGCACTACAGCTGCAGATAGACTAACCATTCATAAGGCTTCAATACAATAAGTAAGGGACTTCATTTATTCCAGAAGGCTCCACTTTCAAGAGGATCATTAAGAAAAAAAATATTTCAAGGTACTGAAAGCTGAAAAAGTAATTCCTGGAAGAAGCATATAATGTAAAACTAAACAACAAACAATAATGTTAAGAATCACTGAGTGGGAGAAAAGCATTTCGGATCAAACTTTTATTCTAAATATAAAACATGGAATTATAAGATTATCGGCCAAATAAATGAGATTATGTAATTTAACCTATCTTGAACTCAAATACTTTTCAGTACCCTCTCAAACAGAAATTAATAAGTGACTCCCAAAAAGGAAATTTAACAGGTAATTATAAACATTTATTTTGTCACATGAAAAAAAAATGCAATAATCTAGGTTAAAGGGAGAACAAAATGTTGTCGTCTGCGTCATCTGGATGTATACCGTCACTCAAAAAGAAACAATCTAAAGTTTCCTTCCAAATAAAAACTTTAGCTTCCACACATTATAAGGCACATGCACCCTTAAAAAAAAACATTAAAATAATGTTTCCATTATTTTATTTCTTCTGTGCCGCAGCACACCAACTGATACCACACTTGTCTTAAGTCAACACAGTGTACTGCTTTACCACTCTCACCTTTATCTCTAGGTAATTAAGTTGTATACCTCTAAACACAGCCGGCAACCAAGCCTTGGTATTATCAGTTCACTTGCGGGAACAGTGGAAGTCTAAGCAGAGGAAAAGTTTTAGAGAGAGCCTTCAGCTTTAGGAAAAAAGTCAAGAAACCACCCAGAAAGCACCAATGGTGCAAAATAACATTGCAACATTGAAAAGAGCAAGAAAGCAGGAAGGCCTCCTGCCAGATTTTTAAGCCTGCTTCAACAAAAATAGTGCACCAGCTGCATCTGGATAAATTAAATATGGGTTTATAGATCATAGTAAAAGAAGAAATGAAACATATGCATGCTGTGCTTAAAAAAAAACCAGGTGCTAGTATTTATAAACTGCTCTTCATTTGAATGCATTCATCAACATTGAATTGGCTACACGTAAGCCTTGATAATGAGAACAACTGAGAAGCCAGCAAACATTTCACATCTTTGACATCTTCACAGATGTAGTGCCACAATGGATGGCAATATCAATTAGACCCTCCAGTCCAACACAACTAACTCCAGATGCCAGCAAGTGGAAAACTCAATGGAGATGTGTTTTAATCCCTTAGAGTTTTTGCTAAGGACAGTTAAGTGTTTGCCCAATCAGGAGATAAAGGAAATCTGCATAGGTACATATTGCTAATCGGATCCACACAGAGATGCTAGCTGCCTCCTGCTAGAGCTGAAGCTTATTTACCAATGTGTAAAGAATGGGCAAAGTCCAAGGGAAGAAGCCTTACTGCAACATCAATGAAAAGTCACTGAGTGTCATGAATGAGAGCAAAGGACAATGTGATCATTAATAAAACCAACTGTGCCCTGCTAGGTGACCTATGACTTCAATGCAGGGTAAGATTTATCACCACTAGGAAGTTTTAGGACTAAAAAACCGCTCAATAACATTAGCATCACTAAAACACTGAATAGAGGGTAGCTAACAGAAAAGCAGACCGTTTTAGAAGGCAAAGGCTCCATGACTCAAATCTTTAATTTCACTTCACTTGACGGAGATACACTGAAATATATTTAAGCCTGAGAAAACTGAGAAAAGCTGAAAAGATTCGTGGTCATTTGCTGAAGATTTCACTAATTTCTTTAAGTAGATCCAGCTGTACCACTGAAGTACAGAAAGGACGTCTGCAAGTTTCTGTTAGAAAGAATCACAAATGCAATATGATTTGGAATAAAACTGCAAAAGACGAAAATCCCAGATTTTCTGTTTCATATTCCCCTTAAAAAGGTTCAACTTCTATTTGTAATATGAAAAACTTGGTAGAAGCCAGTTTTATACTCAAACTGGATTACAGTTCATCTAGAATTCCAATTTAGGCACGTTTGCACACTTAAAGTTGACTGTATTTAATTTCAGTGTTGTGAAATCCAGTAGAGCTATTAAGCTTTATAATTCCAAACAACATTCAAAAGATTTTGAAAAGATAACTATTGTTACTGCAGGGAAGAAAAGTTAATTAATTCAATATGTACTTCACTGAATAACATTCATCGAGATGTGGACATTATAAAACCTAACCCTTCATTCCCTCTCTGACAAAGCTTTTCTTATTTTCTTGACATCCCAACTTTTAAATGCATCTTATATAGTTTTTGTCTACGGGAAACTTTACTTAAGAATTTGAGCCAATTTACTTAAGGTCAACTCAGCTTGGAAATTCACCACAAAGAAATGAAGAAAAGCTTCAAAATAAATAGGTATATTATTGCAGATTTCCAATATTATTAACCATATAGCAAAAAGAGCCCTCTCTCACACTGCTGGTGGAAGGGTGAACTGTTAACAACTCCTTTGGAAAAACAATGTGACAAGATATGTATCAAGAGGGGGAAAAAACGTTCTTACCCCTGTACCCAATAATTCCATTTCTGGGAATCCACACTATGGAAATAATCCAAAATGCAAAGATACATGTCCAAAAGGTGTTCACTGTGACTTTATTTTGAACAATTAAAAACTGAAATAATCTTAAATGTTTGATAGTATAGGAACATTATTAATAGTACAGGCAAATTATGATGTTATAACAAATCTATACAATGAAATATGTGACCATTAAAACAATTAAAAATGCTCATCAAAAAAAAGTTTAGAACTTTACACACATTATTATGTATACCATGTTGTTCTTTTTCAAAAATGCTCTGATAGAAGAAAATATACCAAAAAATTAAAAGTTGGATTAAAATTTGTAAATGGGGGGGCTGGGTGGCTCAGTAGGTTAAGCTGAGGTCTGAGGTCATGATCTCGGGGGTCCTGGGATCAAGCCCCACGGAGGGCTCCCTGCTCAGCAGGGAGTCTGCTTCTCCCTCTCCCTTTGCCCTGCCCCCCCTGCTCGTGTTCTCACTAGCACTCTCTCTCTCTCTAATGAAGAAATTTTTAAATATCTTAAAAAAAAAAAAAAACTAAGTGAAATCACACAAAAATGGTCATGTTTCACTTAATAGCATTTTGAAAGCAGCTGATTCATAAAGCTTAAGGATAACTCACCCATTTTTTATGAGCTTTGCAGGGAAATACTTGACTAATTAATGTTTAAAATCACCTTTTATTTTCAGAACACCTAAAATCCTAATTTTTGCATTTTTTTCACAACTTTGTGGCTATATTTCAATAGGTAAGATCCAGAAATCTAACTGAAAAATGGTACTCTGCTAAACAGAATAGAAAAGAAAAATGTATATAGTCACCCCATCTAGCTGAAATTCTAATAAAGCTGCTCACCCTTAAGTGTCACTGTGTATTATATGCTGAGTACATTGCTCCAGTGGAAATCATGGGCTTCGCAACAGCACTGGCAGCAGGGAGACCACAAGTCATTCTAAAATAAAAGCAAACTTCTACTGACTCTCACAATAGGTTAGCAAACATTCACTGAGCTGTCACCAGGCAGGGCACAGAGGCCAGAAGCCGATCAACAGTTTAAAGTCATCAGATGGAAAGCATCCAGTAAGTATCCAGCTCTGGGACTTACTGCCTCAGGGCCTTGTATGAGTTCCTCCAGCTACTTCTGAGTTTTAGATTCTTTATCTGTAAAATGCACGTAATAATAGTGCCTAACTGAAAAGGCTCATAATGACAAAGACTCTCTCCCTGACCACATTTTAATCTAGTTGCTCTAAGCCCTCCTTCTCTTGACGAGGCCTTGGCTTTCGCCTGTCCTGTCTTCAGTCTGACTAGCTCAATTTTAGCAAGAATCCTACTAAGCCCCAATATTTGATCACACTCAGTCCATGATCCGAGTTCCTCATCCCAAACTTTGACAGGTGTGTTCTTGGCCTGTCTTTAGCCTGAATTCCCACCTTGATGTCTCTTCTTAGTAATTTTCCCTCCACTGACCCTCTTTACCCTGCTCCCTGGCTATAAACCCCCACTTGTCCCTGTGTTCAGAGGTAAACCCAATCTCTCTCCTCTATTACAACAGTCTGGAATAAAGTCTTCCTTCAATTTTAGTAAGTGTCAGAATAATTTTTTCTCAACAATAAGGAAGATTAAAGGAGTTTTAATGTAAGTAAAAGGCTTAAAACAGTGCCTTATGTACTTTTGTTCAGTCACAATTATTAGTAAATGTAGCACAATAACTACATGTTTAAAAGTTACACTGCTCCGCTTAAATAAAATGACTCTTTACTACATGACAGTTACTATGAGAAACATAAAAAAATCCAAGGACAGAAAGATATAGGTCCTGCCTTAAAGAGCTCAAATTTCGAGCAGGAACAGAGAGGAAGTAAATAATTCTGGCACCGTGTGCTTCATACAGCAACGGACCGAAGGTCAGGGTACAAAGGCAGCAGAGAAGAGAAAATGATGAACAGAGTGTGGTAGAAAGGTCACCAGTCTGCAGACAGGCTCTGGAGAATGGAGATAACGTTTGCAGAATCACTGCCTAGGTTGAGAGTGAGCGCTCAGGAAGGAAGCCATCCGAAGAACAAGGGTTAAGGCTGGAGCTAGGACTAGAGCATATCCCACTGACAGACCTGGACAAGACAGCTACTTAAAGATTTCACAGGAATGTGTCAGGACCAGATTTACCTTTTCCAATTTACTTTGCCCCCCTGAGGCAACAAAGCTACTGGATTTGGGGAGCGGGCAGCTGAAGCCCAAATAGGCACACATTACAGAATTGGCAAGGGAAATGTAGACACTGCCCATCAACAAGTACAAAACTGAAAAAGGAAAAAAACTGAGCCTAGACAGTGTGTAGAAACATATCCAGCAAAGACATCCAAAATTAATATGTCAGCATTAGGCAACCACGAGTATTTTATTTATTGCACAACTACTACAGATTGGTAACTATTTACTAGTGAACTATTCTTACAACAAAAGAATTGAACTTACCTACCATTTGCAGATCTCTGCCCATACTCCCTCTCTGTCCTCCCTTGCCCTGGCTAACTTTTCTGGCCATTCTAAACTTGGGCCCCTGTCTTATTTAGACCCTGGAAAGGTTTAATTGAACCTCTGCTCTTGTTTCTTTTGCCTGCTCTTAGTTTAGAACTAGATACATGTAAATTGCTTATTTACTGTCTATTTCTTAAATCTGTTACATGGTTTGGCTTATATAAAAGGCATACAAACAATGTCCAGTGAATGAATGGGATTTAGAATGAATGAATGAAGTAAACACCAAGAATTCCATGTGATCACCCCTCTATCTTCAGGGGTCACCTGCACCGATTTAGAACTAAACAAGGAGTCTTTCTCCAGGGAGCTTCCTCCTAGAGTGTAGTACTCCAAATGTTCAGGAACCAATTTCAATTCTCCAAAGTAACAGATTAACAAAGCAAAAACACACACACAATGCAAAAATACACACACAAAAAGCCACAAAAAAATGATAATTTTAAAAGCTGACTTAGACTCCAGGTAATATTTCAAAGAATTCAACAGAAATGAACTTCTATTTTCCTAAACGGCACAGGATTATATTAGTCATGTAATTTTCAAGTCAGTGATCTGGAGTTCTGACAGAAATATGTAAAATATAGTCCAAATAATGAAGCAGATGCTTAAACATATGTCTTTTTGAGGGAAAAAAAAGTATGAATTAGAACACTGATGACTTTTTTTACATTAATTTATATCTTAACATAGGCAAGGTGGCTTTTTTTTTAGATAAACTAGGTAATCATATTCTAGAAATATTTTATTTTGGGGGCAACAATAAAAATGCTTAGGAGTTGTTCTTTATCTGCATACAGCACAGATTCTTCTTAGAAACAGTCTTCATTTCTTTGGCCTTAAAATCAAACAAGTTCAGTTTAACATCAGAGGCCCGCCTGTTTATTTACTCAGTACCAAAGTAGGTTATCACTGTTTTTAAAGAACCTTTTAAAAGCAAGGTGGTTGTCACAGCACGCCAATTCAAGTTGTATGATAAAATGAGGGCTACTGAATAACATTTCATAATCCACTGACAACTGTCCCTATCTACATATCTGGAATGCTGTCCTGAGCAAGTCATCTCATTTGTTCTTAAAAGCTAACTCATTTCCCATTGGAACTCATACTAACCCTTTGAGTTGGTCAACATAACAATGTAACAAAGGAGACCACCCTGTGAGAAAGAATCAGTCCTGTTCCCAAAAAACTACCACCCCTACACTTCAAGTTCTACAAAGTAGAAACATCAAAACCTAAATATATCACAGATGATCTCCTACTAAAAATGAAGCAGTGCCTATAACCATCCCAATGAAGGTGGGAAATTGTTTAATTACTGAGGTTAAAATTCGTTAAACTTAACTAAGCGTAAGATTGACCAGCTATTGTTAAAAGAAAGTGAATATCCTGTAAAATATACATGAAGCGTGTCCAAATGATGTTGAAAAATCAACTATATTGGCCACTGATAAAGAGAACAACCCAGACCAGCTAAAGAGAACAACTTTACCCATAAACACACAATGAGAGTCCAGGAAAACTGGAGTCTAGTGGCTGGCTCTAGGATCAGATCTGCTCACTTATTAGTTCTAGGACTCTCTAACTCATGCCCCCTTTGTGAAGAATCTCGTTCTGATTTTTTTAGACAGCATTCCTCTTCCCTGAAGTAGTTAACCAACTAGATCATCCATCCTGAAATTTAAGATACAAAATAGAAAGAGGGAAATAAAACAAAATTTGAGTTCAAGGCAGTCAGGCAACAGGCAAATGGATTCAGACTTCCCAGTCCCAGAGAGCAAAACGTGTCACTGTAAACAGTAACTCTACCCTGAAAGTGGAGAGGCCAGAAAGATAGGCAGGCGAGCACTTAGCATGGTTCAATTGCCTTGCCATTAACTTAGCCATCTATCCAGACTCATCGCTGTGTACTAAAAATAGGACACAAGAATGCTTTTATAGCATCCCAGCTGCTAAGAACATTAAGGGAACAAATTTCAAAACATGTATCAGAACCTGTACCCCAAAAGAGAAAAAGCAATCCATCTTTCTAGCGTCAAACCAAGAAAAATGAGCTGTTAATAACACCTTGCTTTTATATAGCACCTATCTGTGAAGCAGCTCAAATATTTTTGCAAATTAAAAAAAAAAAAGTCTAATTATAGTACTTCTAACAACATCTCTGCGAAACAGGTAAAATGTAAATATAATTACTTCTGTTTAGCTACTGAAGTAAAGTAGAGGCATATTTAATCATACTGCAAATTAGATTCCTGATCAAGCTCAGTCCAGTACTTCCAGCATCCCATGTGGCCAAGTCACCAAGCACTCTGTAATTGTTAACAATGTAAAATATAAAAGTGAACCCCACAGTTACCTGTGTTCAAGAACTCAATTCTAAGAATCAACAGGGCAAAATTGGCTTCAGTTTTAGAAGGAAAACACTTTATTCTATTTAAAATCTGTTGAATCTACTTTTTGGGGGGGGGATAAATTGAGAAACTATCATTATCATTATTAAAGCCACTTGACATTCTTCAGAAATCACAGAAAAAGTTGAAGTTCTATTTTCACAATGACCAATATAAACTGAAGCTTTATGCCTCAAAGGACAAAAGGAATTCAGTTTAAAGTGCAAGGTCAACATACACAAAAAACACACTGGCCCGGGGAAACTAATAGGCTTAACAACAAAGGATGAGTCAACCAATACTTGCAGATCTCAGGTACTTGAAAGAAAATTTTATTTTGCCTCAAAAAAGGAATTAAATTGTCCCACTATTTGGCAAGGACAAAGGATCACCTTTAAGTGTTTTATTCGTACTTTTTAAGAGCCATTATTATAAGGTATCTTTAAAAGCCAGTATATGATTACAACATTAAGGGGCACTTCCTTAATATACTGAATATACCTAACTCGTCTCAAAGCCAACTCTTGGTGAAATAATGCTTTCTTCCCTTCAGTACTATTTAGATAAGGCACAGCCAAAACAGTACAGGATGACTAAACCTGAACTTGCTACAGGAATTTCCAAACAGATAAGAACTTAAGAACTTTGCAAATACACCCCTATTTGAAAGACAAGAGAAACCTGAAGAAAGTATCCAGTGAAAATATGAGCTCCTTTCTTAAAAGGTAAACTCTTCAATGCAAAGTCTGTCTTATAAATTCTATTCAGCCCTTGGCGTCTGTGCTAATGTCAAGAGGGAAAATGGCTTCAACTGTCCCTATCAAAAGCAACTCCCTTTAATGAAATGATATGATGGCTAGAATTGGCTTCTAAATAATCTGGAGTGGGGCCTGGAGGGACAGATGGAACAAGATGGGCCAAGAGTGAACAGCTCCCACAGCTGGGTAATGGATATGGTTCACGGGGTTTATACTCCCCCCTTGTTTGTAGGTGTTGGACTTTTTCATAATAAAAGGTTAAACAGAGAAAGAGAAGAAAGCTAGTTTTTTTAGAAAGTGTCCCTGAACCAGCCTATTTTTATAAGCCACCAGCTCAGGAGTTATTTACCTAAGAATTCAAAATTAAAAGAATATAACTAGCATGTAAGAAATTCTTTAGAGTTATAAAACAATCAAAATGACCCTGTGGTTTTCTGTTCACCCTAGAGTAAAAAGCAGACTCAAGAAATCACCGGTTTCTAGGGTTAGGGTTGGGGTTACTCCCGTTTATGTCATTGCAATTAAGCCTGATTTAAAAGAATGATCGGTTATTTTTTTTATTCCATCCTAACAGACACTCTTTCTGAAATGTAATCGAAGGGACCTACGGGATATGCTAGAGAAACTGTTTCTACCCACAAATCTAGACTTTAAATAAAGCTTTAGCAAATTTTAAACCATCCTTTTCATCAGTTTCTAAGAGCTCACCTTAGACCAAATTAAATAAAGCTAATTTTTAACATATTACCTATATCTTAATAAAAACTCTCATAAATCATGCTATTCCATCGTTGGAAAACTTCATTCTTTTGGATCCTGCTAAGAAATGCAACACAAAAGAGACCAAAGAGACCAAAGACTGTCGTTTATTCAACAGACTCAGTACTCAGATGAGTGCCATCAAGAACTCTTTAGTCTCCATAAATGATTGGAGGCACTTGACAATCAAGATTAATGTCTGACCTGTGAGGTGACCTTTACAATGGACGCTTTTCTTAAAAGAGATACATGTCAGATTAGATAAGTAGCCACATGGAAACTCAAAGTTATTCCTCAATCACATTTCTTTACGAAGTTATCAGCGTGCTACCAACACAGAACTAATCCAAATCCTTTATTAGAACAGAGAAAACTAAAATCTAGGACAGGAAACAAAGAAGAACTTGAAGGGCCCCCATTAGTCTCTGACAGATATTACATGGGGTCTCTTTCTCTCTTTGATCCAGGCAGCTTTACTTTGAGGCGTCGGCTTCAACAGCAAACACGCACATTATTTAAGCCGTCGTTCTGCACACACTGCTAACCTATTTGGCAGAGTGAACGTTTCTAAAATGGAGAGCGACCAGAAAGACTAAAATAGAAAAATTCATCCAAACTCAAAAACCGGCCACGGAGCTCTCTGAGTCTACAGTTGGTCTTTCAAAATATTTGGAAATGACATTAAGTACCAGGAGTAATTCCAAAGAGTTTCATAGGTTAATTTATGTCATCTGTGCAGTAATTTTACAGCTCGATCAGAGCTCTTTATAAACGGACACAAAAGGTACCTTTTAGTAACACAGAAGGAATGTAATCTGTGCATTATAGGAAGAAACCAGTTCTCCGATCTATACTGAGATGACAAATATTTCATGCGTTCACCTCAGCGGGGAGGATTTCCCTGCATTGTGAAGGACCAAATGGCTCAAGATTCAGTCTCGCTGCCAGAGCTCAGAGGGAGGATGATTAATGATTCAAAAGAACAAGGGATGGTGAACGTGTTCAGTGGCTTGCCTACAAAAGATCAGTTGCTGCCTAAAAAATGCTTCAACCTTAGAGAAAGCAGGCACTCAAGACATAAGTTCAGGCAGGGGCTAAGTTCTTGAATGACTCACATTAAACTTCTCTAAGGTATCAGTCACAAAAAGATGATAGGACTAAAACCAATTTATTATCAAGTTCTTGACTTTCAGGGCATTCAAAAGACCGTGCAAACTCCCAGATGGGAACACGTGATCTCTGAGCAACAGAAAATGAGAAAAGAAAAAAAGGGGAACGGGGGGGGAGGAAAAGAGCTTGATTCTCTAGGAGCTGTCTAGTCTGAGAATCACCTCCGTCCCTTAGTTTTCAGGCTACACCTTTCATCACTCTTCTGCTTGTTTCCATTCTCGCTGTGGTCAGAGAGCGAACAGAAATAGGAGGTAACATCCGTGACTGAGTGGAGTTCAGACTTGAGAAAAGAGAAAGAGAACAAGGAAAGTTACAATTCAACTTCTATTACTTATCTGTGTCATCTATGCCCCTAAGAATTGTTGATTCACAAGTGAAGCAAGAGATACTGCAAAAAGGAGAAAAACAAGTGATAACAATAGTACTATCAACATGGCACTGTTCAAAAACTAAATGGAGAAAAAAGAGAAAAAGGAATTATAGTAGGGTCTATAATATACATGATCAGTAGTGGTCTCCTAAGTAGCCAGATAGAAGATAATCTTTGCCTCGCTTGTATTTAATGCACATTTTTCAAAATTCTAGAGAGATCATTAAAAAAAATTTTTTACAGTGAAAACAATCGCCCAAAAAGCATTTTTTCATTCAATATATGCAAGGTGCTATTCATAGGAACTACTCTACAAAACGGTTTCAAGCGAAGCTATAGAGGTACTACAATGAAAAGAACTACCTTCTTACTATTGTTAGAAGTCTTTGCTCACTAATTCAATAAACGTTTGTTAAGAAGCTATCATGTACTAGATCCACTATCAACTGAGGTCCCAAAAATGGTAATAAAGATATTCACTAGTCAGTTCTCATTGTCATAGGCTGCAAACCTTTCTGCCCCCACTTCCAACTCTAAACACCCCTCAAAGTAGGAAACCTTTCTATAATGTCACTATATCCAAAAATATACTTCAACAGACAATATTATTGTCTAAGCATTTGTTGCCCTTCCCTTACCAGATACTTCCCTACCTGCCCATCCCTGCAAGGGATTATACCTCTCGTCCACTGTCCACTCAGGCCATGCTTGACCATGTGACTTGCTTTGACCAGTTAAGTCTGAGTAGCAATGGCACTTGGCATTTTTGAGCAGAAGCCTTAGGAACCATGGGGAGGTTCTATCATGCCTCTTTTCACTCTTTCATACTGGGTCCACAATGAAGCCCACGATGGCCTTAATGAATGAAGCCCACAATGGCCTTAATGTGAAAAGTAAAGTTTTGTTGTTGTAGTTTATGGAGATTCAGGATTGTTACTGCAGAGTAATTTACCAAAAGCTGACTAATTCCCATGCCCCCGACAAAACTTCCGATATACAGAAGAACACCACACCCCAATGGGCAGGAGGTAGAAGAAAATGACCTCCCTAGCTGTGCCCACTCCATAGTTTACAACTTAATCTTGTAAGAGACAGATAATAACACTTCAGCTCCCAAACCGAGCAGTCACTTGCCCATTGCTTCCTTTGTTTTGTTTCATTTTCTCCCCCAAAGTCTGGGCAACCCAACCTGCTGCACTTCAAGCATGTGGAGACGACCTCTCATTCAACCCTTAGACAAAGAAAGTCCCTTCCTTGAAAAAACCCTCAGAAAAATGGCCCCGATGAAAATACTCCACAGGACCCAAGATAACAAGAAATGTCCAGAGGAATGAAATCTACCCCTTTCTTTTGAAATAAATGAACTGTTAAGAATCATTACGTTGTACACCTGAATGTAATAACATTGCATGTTGATTATATGTCCCTTTTTTTAAAAAAATATTTTATTTCTTTATTTTTCAGAGAGAGAGAGGGAGGAAGAGTGCAGAGGCAGGAGGAGCAGCAGGCAGAGGGAGAGAGAGAGGGAGAAGCAGACTCCCCACTGAGCAAGAAGCCCAATGCAGGACTGGATCCTAGGATCCTGGCATCATGACCTGAGCCAAAGGCAGGCGCTTCACTGACTGGGCCACCCAGGCATCCTTATACCTCACTTTTTAAAAATTAACTATAAGTTATTTTTTTTAATTAGAAGATATATGCTTTAGAGACAATAAAATGCAAAAGAATATTATATCTATTAATCAACAGGCTGCTGTAAAGACAGCAGGCCAAGCTCGCTAGAATGCACTCAAAGTAAGAGATTTAAGTATGAGTAAAGATCCACCAAAAAACACAAAAAGCAAGGAAGAGTCACTAAATTAATAAAGCACCATTTCAAGGAAAAAGCTACATGTGATTAAAAAAAAAAAAAGAAAGAAATTTATTTTCGTAAAGATATATAATCCACAATGAAAACGACGGTTGTAAACTTCACACTCCCCATACTACAACATGAAAACACATAAAGCAAAAACAAAAGGCCATCCCTTGTACTTACTGGTTAAAATGCAGAAAGTAATAAAACTTAAAAACACAACTAAAAGGAGTTCCTAATTATCACAGTAGCCAAACTAACCTACTGGAACTGCCATAGGACCAGTGTCACAAAAACCAACTCGTTTAGGGAGCAGCAACCTGGTACATATCAGAATTCCAGTGCAGTGTGGAGTTAAAAAGGAAGCATAGAAGTTGTAAACTCAAATGTTTACAATTTAATGGGGAAAAAGAAAACACATAAAAATACTATGCATCTACATATAGATCTAGGGGAACATACATTTATATGGTAATACACCTGGAACACAAACATTTACACAATAAAGCTAGATAAATGCTTTGACTGGGGATTCAGGAAGCACTCTAAAAAGGGTAAACATAAGAGGATGTAATCTTATAATCTTCCTAATTATAGGATAAAAATAATCTAGGGTATGCCAGTCGGTAGGTAAAGAAAAAGTACTCTTGGGCAAGAAATGTTTAAAATCATATGCCGTTCTCATTTTCGCCCCTTCAGGTTAAAAAGTCAGGAATCATACACCAATATATTTAAGAAGCAAATGCAATACTCTGACAAATGTTAAATTAAAATCTTTTTTTAAAATTTAAATTCAATTTAATTAACATATAGTGTATTATTAGTTTCAGAGGCAGAATTTAGTGATTCATCAGTTGCACATAACACCCAGTGCCCATTCCATCACGTGTCCTCCTTAGTCCCCACCCCCTCCGCCCCATTATCCCATCCCCCGCTCTCCTCCCCTCCAACAACCCTCTCTGTTTCCTAGTTAAGAGTCTCTTATGGTTTGTCTCCCTCTCTGTGTTGTCTTATTTTTCCTCACCTTCCTCTATGTTCATCTGTTTCTTAAATTCCATAAAATCTTTTCTTTCTTGTATATCCTTAAATTCCTATCTTTTAAGGAAGTTATCTCAAAACTTTTGTGAACCTAGAAAATGTTCTGTAAACAAAACCTCAGAGAAGTTCAAGATATAAAAGCTGAGCTGCTCTGACTAAGCGTGGGTTGGGTCACAGGAAGGGAGCAGTTCCACAAATGGTTACCCAGTACCCACGACCAGTACCACGAGGCAGGCACAGGGCTAAGGGTAGGGAATCTGAGAAGGGAACAAAAGAGTCCATGCTCCTAGGGAGCTTCTATTCTAGAATGAGGGGACAGCTAATAAATAAGTAAACAAGTAAATATGATCATTTCACATACAGAGAACCACTCCAAAGAAAACGAGTTAGATGATGACCGGAGGTGGTATCTGGGATTTCTTTGTAAGCCTGGGTAATCAAGGAAAGCCTCTCTAAGAAGACACTGGGGTATTTTCTGGGTGACTCCAGAGAAGGTTCAGCCAATGCAAAGATCCAAAGAAAGAAAAGAAGCTGTTCAAGGAATAGAAAGAGGCCAGGTTAGCTGGTAGAAAGTAAATGAGGGCACTGTGGAAAGGAAACTGGAGAGGCAAGAGAGGCCAGACCACAAGGAATTCGTAAATTGAGGTCTGGATTTTAAGTGTGGGAAGTCTTTGAAAGGTTTGAAGCAAGAGAAGAACATGATCTGATTTATGCTGTGCAAGTTACTGCAGGGAACAGATTCCAGGGAAACAGTGGAAAAACAGCGAGAAGGTGATGGCAGATACTCATGTGAGACCGTGTGGCCTGCGCTAATATTTTAACTGTGGAAATAATGAGGAGGGGTCAGATTTAGGATATATTTTGGACACAAAGCCTCCAGAACCTAACAATGGAGTAGACAGAAAGTAAGTTGAAGAGAGGGATAAAGGACAGCTGTGCCACTTTCGTGCTGCCCACCTGCATGGCTAATGGTACCATCTACTAAGATGAGAAAGGTCTGGGGTATATAGATCACGATAGGGATAGTATTAAGAATTCTCTTTTGGGGCACCTGACTGGCTCAGTTAGTGCAGTATGTGGCTACTGATCTTGGGATTGTAGGTTTGAGTCCCACGTTGGGTGTAGAGATGACCTAAAAATAAAATCTTAAAAAAAAAAAGAAAAAGAACTGTTTTGACCATGTTAATTTTGAACGGCCTATTATTAGCTACCCAAGATCTGCCTAGCAGGTGCCCAGCTGACCATCTAAGTCTGCAGTTCTTAGGAGAAGTTGGAGCTATAAACGCCCACATACTTGCCCAGCTCTTCCCTGCTCTCCCACTTCTGTATCTCCACGGCAAACCCTTTAAAAGGCTTCTCAGAATTCCCAGTGCTCTTCAGAGCAGTGTGAAAACTTAATGCTTATCTCCAAACTGCTACCTAAATTTGCCTGTTTGCATAGTGTGACCGGATTAATTAAAGGTTAAGAAAATGTATTACCTAACAAAACAGTAAAAATGAAAAAAAAAAAAAGTAAATCACGTTTGCTCACACTAGAATAAATTTACTTGCTCACACCAAAATAAATTACAGATGGTTTAAAGAGTCCAATGAAAAAACAAAACCATGAAAGTGTACTAGGAGAAAATCAGGGTTAATCTTTATAAAATCATGGAGTGAATTTTCTTGTTTAACATCACGCAAAAGAAATCCTTAAAAATGGAAAATAATGATGGATGAGGGGGTTTATAAATTCTTCTATAAAAGAACAATCCCACAGGTTTTAAAAGCAAGTAAGAAATTGGTTCAGAGTATCTGAAGCAGTTGACATAAGGAATTAAAATCCCTAAGTATAAGGAGCTCACATAAAATAATAAAAAAGATTAACTCCACAAGAAAATGTGACAAGGACAAGGGCAGAAATTCAAAAGAGAAGAAATATAAATGAGCAATTAACACATTGAAAAAAAGTGCTAAGCTTATCGGCAAAAGAACAGAATTAAAACAAGGAGATACTCTATTTCACCTATCAAGCGGGCAAATATTAAAATGGCAATGAGTGTAGACTTGGAGCCTGGGCAGTCATTACTAAGCCCTTTCTGAAGATAACTTGGTAAAGTATATCAAGAGCCTTACATTTTACGTGCTCTTGGATCTACCAATTCCACTTCAGGAAATTCATCCTAAAGGTGGGGGGTTTCAGGGGCTGTTTGAAAAGATTAAGGTATAAATCACGTTTATAGGATTAGGATTCTCTGTACCTAAAAAAGGTTGCTTCAGAATTACGTCTAATGACACAAAAAGATTCTGCATAAAAAATCTAGGTAATAAAAGCCTATGGCTAGGATACTATATATCAAAAGGTATCTTCATATCAAGCGATCTCTGATGGTAAAATTGCAAGAAGCTAACAGTGGTTGTGTCTGGAAAGATTAAGCATTCTTTGTGATCTTTTCCTTTTATTATACTGAGCATATATTGTTAGATAATCAAAACTTTGAGGGGAAAAACAAAATCAAAAGTCCTAGGCATAAAACAGATACTGAATGGAAATTACAAAAAAAAAAAAAAAAAAAAAAACACAAAAAAACAAAACAAACAAAAAAACAAAACCAGAATTATCTTCATACAATAAAATAATAATTTAAGAAAATTTCTCTTCTGGAATAGAAAATTTTCTGTATTTATACACTTTCCATTGTGAACATGCCATACGTTACTCTTATTTTTTATTTCTTAGTTTTTAAAAGGTAAAACAAACTTAAAAACTAAGTCATTCCCAATCCTCTTTTGCTATCTTAAATGTAACAACCATTACTACTATCACAGGGTATTTTTAAGGACTTATGACCATGTTTTCCTCCTTTTCTGTTCCAAAACTAGTTTTTCTTTATTATTCTACAATCTTCAGGGAACACAAACACACTGGGCCCCATCACCTCCCTCCATATTCTCACCTTTAGTTGACCTAAACCACTTCAGCCCAGTGGTTCCCAAGTCTGGTCCCTGACCTGCCTCATCAGCAAGCCAGTTGGACATGCAAATTCTTGGCTCCACCCCAGGCCTAGTGAATAAGAACCCCAGTGGGCACCAGCGCCCGGTTCTATCACAGTTCTCCAGGTAGTTGGGACGCATGCAAAAGGCTGGGAACCGCACTGTTTCTGCCTCTGTGCTTTGGGCCTTTCCGAATCCAGGAACTCTAAGAACAGTCAAATCATTTTTCAAATTAAATTATTCAGAATTTCCATAGTAACACATTAAAACATTCAAGGGGACTGATCTGTTAAATCTCATATCTTAATGGCTGAAAACACAATTTTGAAAGAAAGAAAGAAAAAAAAGATCCACAATGGAAGAAAATCATACCTGTCAAGAGATCCTAAAGGTACCACCGAGTCCTAAAGACATGGCTTCAAGGCTTCAGCAGCCTCTGAGGTAAACACACCTGGTTTAAGGAACACACTAAATGCAAACTCATTTAATTACACGTGTCAAAGGCAGGGCTGCATAATCAAACAATTAGCCAAAATACTGAGTAATAACAACATTCAAGCCATATCTAGACATAAATACAACAATCAGGTGTGCCCAGAACTTCAGAAACATCTTTTTTTTTTTTTAAAGATTTTATTTATTTATTTATTTGACAGAGAGAGTGAGCACACACAAGCAGGGGGAGCGGCAGAGAGAAAGAGAAGCACGCTCTCTCTCTCCCTGCTGAGCAGGGAGCCTGACGCAGGGCTCAATCCCAGGAACCCAGGAATCATGACTCGAGCCGAAGGCAGACATTTAACGACTGAGCCACCCTAGATGCCCCTCAGAAACATCTTTATCCTAAACTAATGAATGATCCTATTTGGGGCCAGATCTATTGAGGTTTGAGATGGTAATTAATATAGTCATCTTCCTGTGACGGAGGTATAAGCACGAGCATGATAGAAAACAAAGTTTATTCACAGTCAGACGGAGTAACAAATTTCTGCCACATCCGTTAGTTGGATGGATTGATGTGTCAAGCACTGAGCTAATGCTAGAGACAAAAAAGGGTGTATAAGATACCCACCCGGCCCTCCAGAGGCCTGCAGTTCACTTGGATCAGGGGGGGCCAAACACCAGACAGGGATCTCCCTCTACCCTGGGGCAGGAACGTTACAGACGTTACCTCTAATTCCTGTCAGAGACAAGAAAACTGGGAGTTTGAGAGGTAAGCCACTTTTCGAGGCCACCCAACTCCCTAGGAATTCAGGCTCTATTCTGACCCCTCTGCCCTTGTCCTAATGTTAGCGCCACTTTTAATGTCAAAAGGAGACAAGAGTATGCATTGTTCGCACCTTATATGAGATTATACTAATTTTACAATCAAATAAACAATAAACATGATGTTATGATTTTTAAAAGAGATGTATGAATTAGGTAAACTCAAGTAGCATCAGCCAAGTAAAAAAAATAGTTTCTAAATGATCCCGTTTTTGAACGGAAAAAATTATCTATAGAATAATCAAAAAAGGCAAGACAAAAATGGAACAAAATAGTAATACTGGCTATATTAGGTGGTGAGATTACAGGCACTTATTCTTCCTTTTGAAATGGTTTCATAATGTAAGTTATTTTTAAAATAATGATCCAACATTAAAAAAAATTTTTTTTTAAAACCCAGCCAAGATCCCATTAATCAGTGGTTCTCAATAGGTGTGCACCATTCTGCAGTGGATGTTGGGAAATGTGTAGTATTTTTGGTTGTCCCATTCACTGGAAGGCACCACTGGCATTTAACAGGCTGCTCAGGAGCGCCCAGGTGGCTCAGTGAGTTAAGCGTCTGCCTTTGGCTCAAGTCATGATCCCAGGGTTCTGGGATGGAGTCCCACATAGGGCTCCCTGCTCAGCAGGGAGTCTGCTTCTCCCTCTGCCTCTCCCCTCTGCTCATGCTTTCTCTCTAAAGCTCTCTCTCTCAAATAAATAAATTCTTTAAAAAAAAAAAAGTAACGGGCTGCTCAGAACAGTCCCATACAATGAACCATTCCATGTAACTTACTACTGTCTTAAGACGTTCCCGTAGGGAAAATCCATTTATAATTATCTGATCCTAGAACCAAATTCCATTTTACATATGACCACACAAGACTTTGTGCAAGGTTTTACCATACATTCAAATCGCTAAGAGTATAATTCAAAAGAACACCGTTTTGACTTTTGCCAAACGTTGTTTGCAATTCCAGCAAAGCCAGGTCATTAACTGCCATGCCTTTCTGAAAGTCTGAATCACCTCCCTCAGCACACATTTGCAGCAAGGATGTCTTCAGTAAGCATCCCACCCTCTGTGCTGGGGTGTAGTCCGGCTTGAACATAGACACACTCAAACAGCAAAAATTACTTTGATTTCTCTTTATGAAAAAGTTGGGGCAGGGGTGCCTGGGTGGCTTGGTCCGTTAAGCAGACTCTTGGTTTTGGCTCAGGTCATAACCTGCGGTCATGCAATCTAACCCTGCCTGGGGCTCTGCACTGAGCGGGGAGTCTGCTTGAGACTCTCTCTTTCCCTTTCCCTCTGCTTTCCCCTCTGCTCATGCACAACCTCTCTCTAAATTAATATTTAAAAAAAAAAAAAGTTAGGGCATTACACTGACGTTTTTGAAACTGTGTATATTTAATTTAATTTCATAAGAATAATGGAGGCATCAGAAAAAGGGAAGTGCTGGGTCTGACCAGGTTAAGCATTTGCTGCAATGAGCCCAGGAACGTACGCAGTGGATGAGAATCCGGGGGACTTCTATCAGGCCAGGCATGAAAGAGACCTGCAAAACTGCAAAAACAATTCCACTTTTCTCACAACGAGTCTTTGTTTTGAAGAAGAAATTACTGCCATTAAAAATTTATGCTTACTTGTAATGAGTTTATTCATTTTAAATGAATTCATAAATGGAAAGTTAAAAAAATGAGTAATTTCTCAGGTTTAATTTTAATGTGGTATATATCAATAACAGAAGCTACGTAAACAAAAGCTCCTTGGGGATCCTCAGTTGTATGAAGGGGTCCTAAGAGGAAACAGCTTGAAAGCTACTGCTCTAGCGGAAAAAGATGTGGGAAAGAGGGCAAACTGGCTGGAGGGAGCCTGTGCGGGGGGGGGGGGGGGGGGTGGGGGGGGGGGGGGGGGTGTTGGGGTTGTCCAGGATTGGGTGGAGCAAGTACTAAGCCGGATCAGTAGTGCCTGATTACAAGGGTTTAAGGAATTCAGGATGAGGGATAAGCTTTTGACTCGGGCAGCTGAGTAACTAGGAAGCCACTCGGATTTTAATACCATAAACATGTTATCTTGTGCAATAAAAAAAATTAAAAGGTAGAAAATAAGTCCAAGAACATGAAAGCTTAAATGAAACTACTGGCCCAAACCACCCTTTTTCAGGCAGATAAAATAATCGTTAAAAACACCTCCTTCTTGGGCACCTGGGTGGCTCAGTTATTAAGTGACTGCCTTCGGCTCAGGTCGTGGTCCCAGGGTCCTGGGATTGAGGCCCACATCCAGCTCCCTGCTCAGTGGGGAGCCTGCTTCTCCCTCTTCTACTCTCCCTGCTTGTGTTCCCTCTCTCTCCTGTCAAATAAATAAACAAAATCTTAAAAAAAAAAAAAAGACATCTCCTTCATTCCCTGCTTCTCATCTATACAAACAACCCAGAATGTTGGGACAGTTGTCATGAACACAACTGGCTCGTGCTCCATGGCCACCAAGAATGGAAAAGGAGCCTTGACAGGGAACATGGGCTCTCCTCCCTCCCAGTGCCGGGCCCCCTCCAATTGGCATCTTAGGATTCCAGGCAGTATTAGTTTTAAGGATTCAGCTTCAAAAACTTTTTAAATCAGAAGGGTTCCAAGAAGCAGGAAAGAGGGACCACCTACTGCCCCCTCCTGCATTTCTGGCTCTCGGGGCTCCAGTGGGAGGATCTGGGCCTGCCGCTTTCCCCCACCAGGCATTCAGGACAGAGTAACAGATATGCCTACACAGTGAAGAAAATCCTTTACTGGAAGTACGACTGGAAAGGAAAAGTACTCCAATTTTTAGCACTAACGGAGCCTCCTCGTTACACTATGTGGACCATTCCCAGGCCCCGTCCCTGTGCTTGACTTCATCCCAGTAGGAATCCTGGTGCTAGAAAGGGATCCTGTGGTATTAAGACTGACAATGGGAGGTAGGAGGGCAGACACATCCTCTACTCCCAATGCAGATTCTCATTGACATTCTCCCCTTCCTAGTGCATGGCTAGAGGCCTGGCTTATTCCTCCTGGCAAAGCGCCTACCCTAGCCCAAGAGAACAAGCCTGGAGGGGCCCACACCAAGGCTAAGTTACCATCTTAGGTACCTTGATTATTTGAATCCCAAAGACCCCTATCAGCACCAATTTGTTCCTATTTAGTTCTAAGTTCCTTTAAAAAAAAAAAAAAATTAATGGGGCGCCTGGGTGGCTCAGTCGTTAACGGTCTGCCCTTGGCTCAGGTCATGATCCCAGGGTCCTGGCATGGAGCCCCACATTGGTGTCCCTACTCAGGGGGGGAGACTGCTTCTCCCACTTCTACTCCCCCTGCTTGTGTTCCCTCTCTCACTCTTTCTGTCAAATAAAATCTTTAAAAAGCAATTTAAGGGAAAGAGAGCAGGCATGGAAGAGCAGGGGGAGAGGCAGAGGCAGAGAGAGAAGTAGACTTCCCATTGAGCAGGGAGCCCCATGCGGGGATCGATCAATCTCAGGACCCTGGGATCATGACCTGAGCCAAAGGCAGCCGCTTAACCAACTGAGCCACCCAGGTGCCCCTAAGTCACTTTTCTAGAAGGGTATCTTTTAATACCTTCCCCACTTCAATCTTTTTTCTCATTTCTAGTTGGTAGTAAAAACCCTCAGAGGAGTTCAAATGGAGTGTTTGCCTCAAAGACAGAGATTGGGAGAAAACTGTAAAAATCTATTTTGTTCCAAAGGGCTGCAGAAAAGGGAAGAGATCCTCTAAAAAGCCATAAGCTGAGCCAATCTCTAAGAAAACAAATGTCCAGAAAACTGGGACCAGAAGCACTCTGGGCATGAATGTGGCTCCCACAGCTCCCCATCTCTCCTCCAACTACCTCTTTGCTGGAGTCCTTGCTTTAGGCACCAGACCCAGGACCCCTCCCAATTCTGCCACCATTGTCAAAAACAGGGTTAGAACTGCGTGGTTCCACTTATGCGTGGATTTTTTCCCATACAGTGTAGTACAGTACTATAAATGCATTTTCTCCTCTTTATGATTTTCTCAGTAACATTTTGTTTCCTCTAGCTAACTTTTGTTTTTTTTTTAAGATTTTATTTATTTATTTGACAGAGAGTGAGACAGCGAGAGAGGAAACACAAGCAGGGGAGTGGGAGAGGGAGAAGCGGACTCCCCGCTGAGCAGGGAGCCCGATGCAGGGCTCGACCCCAGGACCCTGGGATCATGACTCGAGCCAAGGGCAGACGCTTAATGACTGAGCCACCCAGGCGCCCCTCCTCTAGCTAACTTAAGAATACAGTATATAATATCTATAACATATAAAATCTGTGTTACTAGTCTGTTTACGTTATCAGTAAGACTTCCAGTCAACAATAGGCTATTTCTAGTTAAGTTTTCCGGGAGTCAAAAATCATATGTGGATTTTCGACTGTGCAGGTACCCCTAACGCCCTCATTGTTCATGTTGGGTCAACTGTACCACCAAGAGGTAGAACTGTGAGCCTTCCAAATGGGAACTTCCTATAAATATTCCCAGAGAGCTCGTACCATATGGCACACGGAAGCTGAGACAGCAAACAGCACGGTGGTTAACGGTGCAGACTCCAGCCAGACTGCCTGGGTCTGAATACTGGATCTGCCACTTTCAGGTTGTGGGATCATAGATAACCTAACTAACCATTATAACAGTACCTGTTCTTCAGAGTTGTGGGGAGGATTGGGTGAGTTGTTACATGGGAAAACACCTAGAATACCTTCTGCACACAGTAAGCACTCAGTAAACATTAGTTGTTATTATACTTCGAATGCATCATAGGTTATAGAAGTTTGAGGGAACCGAATATGATAAAGTTAATCACCATAGCGAATAGCATTCCTATTGTAAAAGGCATTCAAATAAAATCCCATAAACTTAACCAGCCACTAAGATCCTTTCCCTTAACTGGAGACTTACGGTGTCCCGAAAAGAACATCTTGGTTCCAAATCTAATAATCTCAGAGCAATAAAGACATAAAACCACCGCATACTCAAAAAAAAAAAAAAATCACTTGGCTGACAATTTATTTTCTGTTTTCAAAAATGCCTAACATAGGCACTTCATACATTAGTTTTTTGTTATTAGCACTTAACATTTTCACTAAGACATTGGTTCTCTAAATTTCTGGCTTCAGGACTCTTTTATACTCTTTAAAAATTGAGGATCCCTAAGACCTTACCTTAGAAACTTTTAAGAAACAGACAGATACAAGCACAAAACCCATTAGCTATCAAAGGGATGATGTCATAAACACTGTACAACCACTGGAAAGTTACACTGTACACTTACGGAGAAGGAGAATAAAAAGGAGAAATAACATCTTAACTATCACCATGAAAAAACCTGAACTTGCAGACCCTTTAAAAGTGTCTCAACGAGAGCCAGGAGCTCCAGACTACACTCTGAGGACCTCTGCACTAAGGAATGAATGAGTATCAAAAGTCTCATGGCTTTTATCTTCTACCTCTTCTATAGATCTACACAAGAATAATGATACATTTCACTGAACTATATACAACCTGAAAATGATCCCATCCTAAAATTACAGAAAAGTTGGTTTAAGAAAATATTTTGAAAAAATTGCCACTAAGGTAAACTAAATGTTACATCTAGTTTCTTTCCATTTTTAAAATTCTAAATGGAGGGGTGCCTGGCTGGTGTACAATTCTGCATCTCAAGGTTGTGAGTTCAAGCCCCACGTTGGGCACGGAGCTTACTTAAAAATAAATTAAGGGGTGCCTGGGTGGCTCAGTGGGTTAAAGCCTCTGCCTTCGGCTCAGCTCATGATCTCAGGGTCCTGGGATCGAGCCCCGCATCGGGCTCTCTGCTCAGTGGGGAGCCTGCTTCCTCCTCTCTCTCTGCCTGCATCTCTGCCTACTTGTGATCTCTCTCTCTCTGCCAAATAAATAAATAAAATCTTTAAAAAAATTAATCAAATTAAATTATGAATGCATATAACAAAAATTACCATCTCAACCATTTTGAAGTGTATAATTCAGTGACATTTAGTACATTCACCATTTAATACATTAATACCATCACCAACATCTAGTTCTGGAATATTTTCATCATCCCAAAAGAAAAACACATATTCTGCCCCTAGCAACTACCAACCTACTTTCTGTCCTTATAGACTTGCCTATTCTGAGTATTTCATCTAAACGGAAACATATAGTACATGGTCTTTCGTGCCTAGCTTCTTTCACTTACCATGTTTTCATGGTTCATTCATTCTGTTGAAGGGATAATTCATTCCTTTTTATGACCCAATAATATTCTGTTGTATGCATATACCACAATTTGTCCACTGATAAAACAAAAGTGGATAGACATTTGGGAGTGTTTCCACCTTTTGGCTATTGTGAATGATGATGAACACTCATCCACAAGTTTTTGTCTGACAGCTGTTTTCAAGTCTCTGATATATATACTTATGAATGGAATTGCCAGGCCATATGATAACTCTATATTTAGCTTTTTTAGGAACTACAAAAACGTTTTCCACTGCAGCAGCACCATTTTACATTCCCAGCAATCACATATAAGGCTTCTAGTTTCCCCATAGTCTTGCCAACACTTGTCATATTCCATTTTGTTTTTCTTTTTTATGATAGCCATCGTAATATGTGTGAAGTGGCATATCAGTTTTGATTTCTATTTCCCTAATGACTAAATGCATTGTTGGCCGTTTGTATATCTTCTTTGGAGAAATGCCTATTCATGTCTTTTGCCCATTTTAAAAATTGCGTTGTTTCTTTTTGCTGTTGGATTTTAAGAATTCTTACATCTAATTATGTTTTGTAAGTGCGTGAAAGCACTTTAAGCTGACCATTCATCTGGTCTTGCCCTCTCTACCAAGCTTTAAGACAAATGCCAACCTTCCACATGACAAAAGGAATGACTAAGAAATTAAAAGAGGTCACAGAATCAACTGGCAACAAGACTATGTAACACCTTCATTTTTGTCTTAAATTATAAATCCAGGACTGGACCACAGATGATGATAACATAATGATGGTAGGGGCACCTGGGTGGCTCAGTTGGTTAAGTCTCTGCCTTTGGCTCAGGTCATGATCCCAGGATCCTGGAATCAAGCCCCACATTGGCTCCTGATCAGTAGGGAGCCTGCTTCTCCCTCTCCCTGCCACTCCCCCTGCTTGTGTGTGCTTTCTCTGTCAGATAAATAAAATAAAAAATAAAATAAAAAATAAAAATAAAAAATAATGATGATGATAGTCATTTCTTATAAAGCACTTACTATTTAGCAAGGCATTGTGCTAGATGCTTTCACATCCTCAGAGCAACCCTACAAGACAAGAACTATAATCCACCCCATTGTACAGATGAGGAAACAGAGGCACAGAAAAGTGAAATCGCTGGCTTATGGTCATGCAGTCAACAGCTAAGCACTTTTGTTTCAGAATCTGCATTCTTAATCTATTTGCTATACTGTCTCTCAATCATGAAATAATAAATCTTGCCCATTTACCTAACTCAGGACTTAAAAAAATGCTAGTAGCTACATTTTGATATGTCACTTCCAAGTTCCACCCCCCACTGTCTGCACAAATCTTGTAAGTAACTCTTGGTTCTAGAACTTGTGTCTTAATCAGGTTTAGGAATGTCACAAAGAAGTAAAACCAAAACCAGATAGGTGAATGCCATCTTATCATTCTAATTTAGATCTTTTCTAACATGTTTGAGTCTGACAAAAGACTATTCAAGATATTGTGACTTAGTTTTCTATTTCCAAGAGTGTCCAGAATGCATCTTGACTGGAATTTTAAGAGGTGGCAGTTACCAGCAAAGGCAGGGCCTAAAGGCCCATCTAAATCGAACCCATAATTTACAATATAATATGTATCAGTTAATGGTTTTGTAAACTAAATCTCAAACTTGAGAAGAAATCCAGAAGGTAATGTATTTCATAACAAAACCAATATGAACACAGTTACGGGTATAACTGCCTGATAAATCCAGCATTACTACAACTGTATAGAGTTACGGGACTTCAGAATGTGAAAAAACTTTAGGCCCTATCTCAACAATCCTTTACAAACAATTCCTGCTCCTTCCAGAATTAAAAGGCAAGCTAAAGCCCTGAAATGTGCCTACATGATAAAATGCTCATTTATGCCAAACTTCATTTCATAATGTTACAATACTCCTATCTATTTTTGTGGTAATTCAAGGATTTCTTATATAAGTTCAGCTACCCAGTATGTCATTTGTAATGTTTTCATTATGACAAATGATAGCAAATGTGAGGTTCTGTTTTCTCATCTGTAACATAACGGTATTTACCCTTTTATCTCACAGAATTACAGAAAACGAGTTTTAGGTAGAACATGTCAAAGTCTCTTGCAAAATACACGAGATATGACAGGTACTCAGTAAACATTCCTGTGTCTGTGTAAAGTCATGGGTGTGAGTCAGATAATACTAGAAGCCATCCTAAAGCAAACTCTACATAAGCTAAGTGTAACTCGGATTTCTTATCTAAAGGTCACTTATCTGATGAACTCAACTGCATATAACCCAGAATCTAGATGATACGAGGAAAGCTTCCTGATTAGGAAAATGGGTATCATTTGTACAGTTATAAAGGAAATCAGGGGGCACCTGGGTGGCTCAGTCAGTTAAGCATCTGCCTTCGGCCCAGGTGATGATACCAGGGTCCTTAGATGGAGCCCCATGTAGGGTTCTCTGCTCAGCGGGAAGCCTGTTTTCCTTCTCCTTCTGCCTGTAGCTCTCCCTAGCTTGGGCTTGCTCTCTCTGTCAAATAAGTAAATAAAATCTTAAAAAAAAAAAATAGAGGAAACTCATTTACTCCTTGGGCTAGACCTAATGTCATTTCTGATAGCAGAAGGCTCTGTGGAGGCGCTCTCTATATACTCTACTACCTATTCGCTGAAATGTTCCATTGAATTAGGGCTATGAAGGTTCAACATGCAGAGCATTAACATGAATACACTTAAGTCACAAAGGAAATGTAAAATGCTTTCCTCTGATAGGATTGTGAAATTAAGAATTATATGCCAGAGAGACCTAGAAAAAGTATGGAAAGCGGTACAGTCAAAAGTCTGGGAGCAGGGTGAGACTCAAAGGGAAAAAGGGAATGACTAATATCTGGGGCAGGAGCCTCCACCTCCGTGAGACCCAGTCTGGCCCAGAAGGATAAGCCAGAGACAAATGGCAAGAGCAGAAGGAAGAGGGCACAGCAACACGGGAGGCTGGGGGAAATGGAATGTGAAGGAAGGGAAGTGCATGTAACAAAAGGACCACACGTGGAGGTGCCGGTGGCCAAAGTCGGGAAAGGTGCTAAAGATGGAAAAGATGAGCAAGACACTAGAAAGAGTAACAAGGACAGAGCATGAAGCACTCATCAGACTGGGTGCAAAGGTTTAGATTTTCTCCTATAAGGGAGCAATGCTCAGTGTGGACGCTGGATCCCTGGAGTTCCCAAGACCCTTTCAAAGGGACCGGAAGGTCAAAACTACCATCAAACAGTACTCAGACGATATTTTCCCTTTTCATGGTGTTTATATCTGTGGTGATACAAAGACAAGGTTGGGTAAGCTGCTGCCACACTGTCCTGGTGCTCACGTAGTCCTCACCGCCACACACGGTAAAAAAAAAAAAAATCAGTTTCACTTCAGAATATCCTTGAGAAGTCTTTAGAAATTATTACTTTATTAAATCTCAGCCCTTGAATACACGTGTTTAATATTTATGAGACCAAAAGGGAAGTAATCATAAAACACTTCTATGGCACATAGACAATGACCGAATCTCGAGAAAACACACTTGGGCAAACCTGTTGTGAGCTGAACTAGCCACGTTCTTCATGGAACACAATTTTTACTTGGCAGAACAACAACAGAAAAACTATACTTACTCAGACTTAAGTGTCTGGCAGATGATTTCTCAAAAATGAAGTGAGCCTATTGCTTTGAGAAAAACTGACAGTACTTGTTGCTAATGATAAGAGTTGAGCTTCTGGGCAAAAATTTTTAATTTGGAAAACTAGTATTGGGCATTGTGAGTTAGAGTGCTTGCTGACATTTAGAGAATTTTTTTTTAAGATTTTATTTATTTATTTGACGGACAGAAAGAGCATAAATAGGCAGAGAGGCAGGCAGAGGGAGAGGGGGAAGCAGGCTCCCTGCTGAGCAGAGAGCCCGATGCGGGGCTCGATCCCACGACCCTGAGATCATGACCTGAGCCGAAGGCAGAGGCTTAACTCACTGAGCCACCCAGGCACCCCAAGAAATTTTTTTTAAGATTTTAAAAAGTTTATTTATTTGATAGAAAGAGACACAACACAGTGAGAGAGGGAACACAAGCAGAGGGAATGGGAGAGGAAGAAGCAGGCTCCCCATTGAGCAGGGAGTCTGATGTGGGGCTCAATCCCAGTCCTGGGATCATGACCTGAGCCGAAGGCAGATGCTTAACGACTGAGCCACCCAGGCACCCCAAGAATTTTCTAATAAGATGGGTGCCGATATATATTTTTTTAAGATTTTACTTATTTATTTACTTATTTATTTAATTTCAGAAAGAGAGAACAAGTGGTGGGGAGGGGCAGAAGGAGAGAGAAAAAGAGAGAGAGAGAGGAGACTCCCTCCTGAGGAGGAAGCCCCATGGGGAGTGGCGGGGGACTTGATCCCAGGACCCAGAGATCATGACCTGAGCTAAAAGCAGATGGTCAACCGACTGAACCACCCAGACGCCCCAAGATGGGTGCTAATATTAACAAATGAGATGTTGTGGTATTGTTTAAGGAAACATATCAACATTTGAAACATCTACATAACTCAGTCAACTAATATTTTCCAAGTGACCAATACATGATGTTACAAAATCACATAGGAATAAAATATCCATCCAAATTGCAAGATGAACTAACATTTTATTGTAAGGCAGTATGAAAAGTTCACTGATATAATTTCAGATTCCGCATTGCATTAACCCTGAAGAAACTACCCATGTCAAATTTTGGTATAGTATCAAAGACTAACCAAAATTTTCTGAAAATGCCACCAAAAGGCCCCCTGTTTTTCCAACAACGTATCTGTGTGAGGCCAGATTTCTTTCAACTACTTCAACCAAAACATTTCGCAACTGACTGACTGCAGGAACAGATATGAGAACCCAGCTGTCTTCTATTAAGCCAGACATTCAAAGAGGTTTGCAAAAATGTAAAACGATGCACTGTTCTCACTAAATGTTTTTGTTTTGTAAAACGGTTTTCATAAATCTGTTATTTATGTAGGCATTGTTATGTAGGTTTATTAGAGATATTTTCAATAAATTAATAAAATACTTTGTATATTTCTCAGTTTTAATTTCTAATCGGGCAAATAGTGATGGATTGGAAAAAAAAAACAACACAAATAGAAAAGCTCCTTGAGGTCCTCGATAACTTGTCAGAGTCTACAAGGGTCCTCATACCAAAGTTTGAAACCTGCCACCATAGGAGATGAACACACAGGGAAAGATTTTATTTCTAGGCAGCAGATGTACAAATACACTCCTCTGGCAACAATGAGTACGTAACACTGAATTGATTAGGCCTAGACCAATCAATAAGAGCAAAGTGGTAACGTGAAAAATAACGAAATTTAGGGCTAAGACAACAGCAACGGACACAGAGGGAAACAGACGAATTCAAAAGATGTTTCGGAGGGGGCGCCCGGGTGGCTCAGTCGGCTGGGCGTCTGCCTTTGGCTCAGGTCCTGGTCCTGGGGTCCCGGGATTGAGCCCTGAGTTGGGCTCCCTGCTCAGCAGGGAGTCTGATGCTCCCTCTCCCTCTGCACCCCCCCCCCAGCTCGTGCGCTCTTAAATAAATAGATAGATAGATAGATAAATAAATAAATATCTTTGGGGGGAAAAAAGATGTTTCTGAGACAGAAGAACTGACAAAATCTAGCAACCAACTTCTGAATCAGAAAAAGTCCAGGCTGCCGGTTTGCATGGCTAACTTGCAACATCTATCTGGCTTACGGACAGGTACTGAGTCTATTCCACAGAGAGATCTAGATACTCTATAGTGTGACGGTCAGTTCTAACAACAGCTCTCGGACACCGACTTGTCCTACAGTTTAATTCTGACACTGTCTCCCTGGAGTTAGTACAGACCCCACAAGGGAAGGGCTCAGTCCCACTTCAGACACCAGGCACAAGTCTCGAGTAACCCCCAAAACTACCAGGCAGCCTACAAATGCGGGGGTTCCCACAACCGCCACCCTCCCCAGGTTCAGTAATTCTTTGCAACTACTCACCAAACTCGGGAAAGCACTATACTTGTAATTAGTTTTATTATAAAGGCTCCAACTCTGGAACAAGTGAATTCAAGAGACTCACAGGCAGAACGTGGGGGGAAGGAGTTGTAAAGCGTCCATGCCCTCTCTTCCTCTGTGAACTATGGTGCCCGCTTGGTGTCGTTTTGGAATGTTGCTGAGGTTGGGGTCTGGAGCCGATGGCCAAGAAAGAATTTGTGAGACGTCTTTGGTGCAAAAGGTGAGTTTACTAAAACATGGGGACAGGACCCGTGGGCAGAAAGAGCTGCCGCACCAGCGTTGTGAGGGGTGACGGATTATATACTTGGGAGATGGGGGAGGTAAGGACCAGGGGAGGTTGTCCAAAAGGGCTTTCACAGGATATTGGAGGCCTCGCCATTGTCAAGATAAAGTTGTTTCTCCCTCTGGCAAAGCGTTAACATTAAGCCAGTTGGGAGTTTCCAGGAGGAATGTTACACTTTGCCTGCCTCAAGTATTTGTCAATGGGCGGCAGGTTATGAGGAAATTTTATTTTATTTACTTCCCTTCTACCTTTGTTTCCCACATCACTAGGGAGGGAAGGGTGATGGTAGGGCTCCAAGAAGTTGAGTCTTGGGGTTTCTGGAAGTTAGGTTATGGATAAGAATATTTTTTTGTTTTTTTTTTTTAAGAACGCTTTTTCTTGTCAGTCACTAAGACATTAGTAAACTGAGGGAGACTCATGTCTTGCAGGACCGTGACCTCTATTAGCTAACGACTTGTTTTTCCTTCCCCTGGTTTTAGGAAAGCCAGGAGTGCCTGAGGAGTGTCACAGGTATCCCACTTGGGGGAGAAGGGAGAGAGTTTGTGGGGTGTCAGCCTGTGCTTTGTCATCAGCTTGTTTTCTGCTCCCTCATCACCCCTATCCACACATCTAAATGTTCACCAAACCGGGGGTGCCTGGGTGGCTCAGACCTTAAGCGTCTGCCTTCGGCTCAGGTCATGATCCCAGGGTCCTGGGATCGAGCTCCACACTGAGCTCCACTTCCGGCTTCCTGCTCAGCGGGAAGCCTGCTTCTCCCACTCTCCCTGCCTGTGTTCCCTCTCTCGCTGTCTCTGTCAAGTAAATAAATAAAATCTTTAAAATAAATAAATAAAATGTTCACCAAACCAGAGACGTCCAAACCTCACCATTCTCGGATTTTAATACGCGGCTCCATCAGATATCTGTGACTGATTCAATCACTGCCCATGTGATGAAACTCAATCTCCAGTCCCCCTCCCTTTTGGGGGGGTAGGAGGGGCTAAAAGTCACTTCATTAGCATAAACTCAGGTTAGGTCTAAAGGGACTCACTTTGAATAACAAAAGACTCGGGAAATTCCAGAGCTTTCAAGAACCCTGTGTCAGGAATCAGGCACAAAAACCAACTACACTTTTTCTTTTTTTTATTACACTACAGAGTATCTGACATAGTTATCAATATTTAGTAGGTACTCAATAAATAATTGCTGGGCGCCTGGGTGGCTCAGTGGGTTAAAGCCTCCGCCTTCAGCTCAGGTCATGATCTCAGGGTCCTGGGAACCAGCCCCACATAGGGTTCTCTGCTCGGCGGGGAGTCTGCTTCCCCCTCTCTCTCCACCTGTCTCTCTGCCTACTTGTGATCTCTATGTCAAATAAATAAATAAAATCTTTTTTAAAAAAAAGTTTAAAAATAAATAAATAAATAATTGCTGTACATAAAGGGTTAGAACTCAGAAGAAAAGACAGAACACCAGGTATACACAGAAAACAGGATTTATTCGTGGTAGCCAGAAGTCTAAGAGTAGAGATGACTATCCTGGAAGAGGAGAGAAATAACAGCTCTGGAGACGGCAACATAGAAAGGTACAGAGCCCTCAAAGGAGAGCACGAAGTCCTAGATGTAAGAGAGAGGAATATACACAGAGCATAAGGCAGGGAAAACCAAAGTAGAAGAGTGTTTTTTTCTTTTTTTTTAAAGATTTTATTTATTTATTTGACAGAGAGAGAGAGGTCACAAGTAGGCAGAGAAGCAGGCAGAGAGAGAGGGGGAAGCAGGTTCCCTGCTGAGTAGAGAGCCCGATGTGGGGCTGGATCCCAGGACCCTGAGATCATGACCTGAGCCAAAGGCAGAGGCTTTAATCCACTGAGCCACTCAGGCGCCCCAGGAGAGTGTTTCTAAAGAAGAAATGTTTAGAGGGGCACCTGGAAGGCTCTGTCAGAAGAGCATGTGACTCTTGATCTTGGGGTTGTGAGCTCAAGCCCCATGTTGGGTGTGGAGATTATGTAAATAAATAAAACTTGAAAAAAAAAAGAAGAAGTGTGTCAAAAGTAAGAGGAAGGTCAAGAAACAAATGGACAGAATCTTGTGCCCAGGATTCAACAATGGCGGGGCAGAGGGAGAAGCCCAGTATCATGAGTAAAGGGAACAAAGTAAAGACATCCAACATAAAACTACTCTTCCAAGAAACATGGCTGTCAGAGGACATGAGACGCCAACAGGTAGATGGAGTATGGCCATCAAGGGGAAGACCCTGAGCACCACGTGAAGGATGGGGCAGAGGAGGCAGAAAACGAGCTTAATTGAGGCAGAGAACAAGGTTAATTCAGATGGGAGGTTTTGGACTGACACCAGACCCTGCTGTACATGCCTTCAAGGCCCTGCCCAGTCTGGCCTCAACTCCTTCTCCACATCCCTCCTGGTGACCACGGTGGCCTTCTTCTCAAGCATGCTGTGCTCCTTCATGGCGTGGGCCCTGCTCCCACACTGGTTCCTCAGCCTGGGAAACAACTTCTTTTCCCTCCCCTGATCAACTCCTGTCCCTAACTCAGACCCAAAGTACACGTCATATCTTCCCTGGACTTGGGACTGCATCAGGTGCTCCTGAATGCTTTCTTTATAGCACTTACAACAGCTGGAAATCATTTATTTATGCGGGATGGTTTTTTTTGTTTTTTTGGTTATTTTTTTCTATATGTATGCCTGTCCCAGTAAAATATAAATAGATTGAGGACAGGGAGCTGTCATTATAGTCCTCCTTGCTCCTACCCCAGCACCGGGCACCCAGCAGTCAAGCAGGACGTAGCTGCGAAGGCAACAAGCGCTAAAGAAGGGCACGAAGTCTCAGAGGAAACAGAAAAGAACAGCACCTAGAACCCGGGAAGGGAAGGAGACACCCACCTCTTCCTTCTCCCTCTTATCGCAAGAAGCAAAGAGTAAGTGTGAGTCAGATTTACAAGAGCTACTTGGGAAGTGGGCAGCAGGCCCAAACAGGAGGCAGAATTACTCCGGAAAGTGAAGGTTCGGATGCCTCCGGGGAAGCTTGAGGAAAAGGGCAAATTTGGTGAGGAAAGGAGAGAAAGCTGAGAAAGGCTCCTTAGCAGGTCACAGCTAAGTGGGGAAGGAAGTCCACAAGTTTGTATGCTTCTCTTCAGCCAACTGTCAGCAGCGCAAACACAGGAAATAGGGCACAGATAGTTGGGATGGTCTAGCGATGGGGGTGTGCAGGCTAGAAATGACAGAAGGACAGTGGGATGAGGGAATCGCTGATGGGACACGCTCAGAGTTCCCAGGTGCACAGAGAAGGAAATGAAACCAGGAGGAAATGAACAACCTGAGATAAAGGGACGAAGCACCAGGAACTAGTTTCTGGATGGAGAGTGTGAAATAAATTACAACACAGAATCTTAAAAATACGTGCAACATATTTTTTGAGATATCATAAGCTCTTGCTACTCACTGTAATCAGTCTCTTACAACAACAACAACAAATCTCAAAAATAGGCCCATCCCATTCTGAAAGAGGTCAAGTTGCTATCTTTCCTGGAGTCTAATGAAAAAAAAAAAGCAGATGACTAAAGAAAGGATATCCCTTTCCAGTTCCAACTTTTCCACAGTAGATACATGTTTTTCCAGCAGTTCCAGATGAGCATATGTTAAAAAAGCCTCCAAGTACAAGCCAAGGCAGAGTACTAACAAACACACCTTAGGCACTGAGAAAATCTGCAATTACTGAAGCAGTCAAACTGGTGACAATAATGCCCACAGTTCTAAATTTAACATGATCTAACCAGATTACAGATGAGTCTCCCAAACTTTACTCTATTCAGAGAAATCACAGAATAGTAAAATATATTTAGTTCTAAAATGAATGAGAAACAACACAAATTCTGTAGGCAGTATATTGACCATTTAAATTTAAAAAGCAAACTTCATTGAGAAGAATGCTCATACATACTTTTGGTTGCTTTGATGTCTTTGTACCGTTTTATTAAAGGCTTTTATTAAAGCCTATCATTTATTTTATTTTATTTTATTTTATTTTATTTTATTTATTTGACAGAGAGAGAAGCAGCAAGAGAGGGAACACAAGCAGGGGGAGTGGGAGAGGGAGAAGCAGGCTCCCCACTGAGTAGGGAGCCCGATGCGGGGCTCGATTCCAGGACCCTGGGATCATGACCTGAGTGGAAGGCAGATGCTTAACGACTGAGCCGCCCAGGCGCCTCTTAAAGGCTCTCATTGAAAAGAAGAAAAGGGGTCACCATCAGCCCCTTTCCATATGCTCACCGTTTATGATGAGTGTGTTGGGCATGCGTTTGCCTGCTCAGCACTCTCTTCTCCCAACTGATCCCATTTTCCCTCCTGTTAATTCCAGGAGTTTAGGTACCAACCTCACCAACTGGTACAAAAGATGGACCTAAAAGCCCAGGAGAGCCAATGAGAGTGCTGCACTACCCGGCGGAGAGGACGGGTTCAGGCACGTGATCAAGCCAGGCCAATCAGAACCCTTGGACTTGACAGGTATGTGAGTCAACACATTTTCCTTTTTTTCGTAAGACAGTTTGCAAATAAAAAAGTTCAGACAAATATAGTTATAAAGGACTATTGTAGCACTGAATTTTGTCTTCCTTCTACTACAATCCTTTCCTTCTCTTCCTTTCACCTTTCTGTTTTCCCTCCCCACTCAACTCCTTAGGATAACGGACTAGGTAAACTAAGCATTGAGTTTTTAGGACATCACCATGAGGCAGAAAGCTAATCTAAGAGAATAAGCCTAGTCCCAGGTAAATTAAGCTGTGACTCAATTTCTTGGTAACAAGTTGAGTCCTGTTCCAGTGGCTTGAACAGAACACACTTGAACAGACTTCAAACGCGTCCCCTATATGGACACACACGATACTGTATGTACACTGTCAATATCTCTAGTATCATTTTTTTGCATGAGGCCACAATGTTACATGTATGTGAAGGGAAATAATACCATGAAATTCTAGGACATTCGGAAGTACATTCCAAATCTCTTCCTTCCCGTTCTCCCTCAGCTAGAGATCTGAATTGGTTTAAAAGAGGTGAAAGTGGAGTCCACGTTTGCAAAATGGCCTTTCCAATAAAATCATGATTACTGGAATTAAATTGTTTACTTCTGTGTTTCTTGCAATCCTTAATTTTCAAGGTTATTATTACATAGAAAAAATAATGAAAAATTCACGACTTCCTCAGAAGAAATGTAAGAGACAAGGTAGTATTATAAAAAGAATACACAGTGCTGAGAATGAGAAGAACCGTCAATCACCATAACTGTAACCCACCTGGACTGGCTTAAACCAAAAGGAACAGGAACAGGAATGCAGCCAGCCCCAGAAATGAATGAAGAGGTTTAAAGCTTTCAGAGACTCAGGTAGTGTTCTCTCCTTCTCTCCAGATACGTGCTTTATGCTCGCCATCTACAAACCACCTTTCTCTGTCCCCAAACGCAACAGTGGAACATAACTACCTTGAAGTCCCAAGTGTTTACCTTATGGCCGTGGGCATGTGAAGCTCCCAGCCCTCTCTCCTGGGCCCAATTTCAAATTTCCAGGAAAGGAACACTGACTGGGCTAGCTTGGGTCAGGTCCCCAAACTGGTTCAATCCTCTGTGTCTTCTACTCGGAGGAAGAAGTTGGCGGGGAGTGGATGTGTAGGTTAAAGGGATTTGTGTTCAGGGATTTGTGTTGGGTTAGACACTCCGAACACTCCCATCACAGTCCCAGCTTTGTACGGGGTTTTTTTCATCACCAAAATAAGGTCCATCTTAGACTTCTGCTAGGAGTCTAAAGTTTAAAAGAACTTAAGAGAATTGAATTGAAGAGATTAGAGGGTAAGGAGCATTCACCACGGTTTTGGGAGTTCATGTCAAGAAGAAATACAAGCTAAAAATAAATTATGCATTCTAGAAATAAAAACTGTCTTTTATAAATATGATGGTCCACGTGAAAAACCCAAGAGAAATGAAAAAAGCCGTAAGGTCTTAGAGGGCTGAGATTCTGTCTTGGTTCAAGCCTGGACGTCTGGAGCAATGCCCGGATGTAGAGCGCATGCTCACGTTCACCGAACCGCTGACCAAACTCAGAACTTCCCAACTCCTGTACTTCCAAATGGGTCACAGGTCTGCTCAAGGCATCGCTGCCCTCAGGTCTGGGGGATGATGCCTGTGCTATTTACCAGGACTAATGTGCTACTAATCGTATAGGATATTAAAAAAAAGCTTGAGAAGCACTGAATAAATGACCAAAAGACTCCTGAAACTAAAACTTCTAGCAAGGTGGCTGGTTACCAAGGAAATTTGTATAAGGCCAAGACGCATTCAATAAATGTTCAAACTCACTGGTAGTAGCAAAAAAATTCAAGTTAAAACAAATAAAACTCAGATTTTTCTTAAACGGTTTTACCCGGTCATGGTGTGGGAACATAAATAGGTACACACCGCCAGGGGAACACACTGGAGGGCAGCGGTGGGCTATTAAGGCTTGGAATATATTCCAATATATTAAATGAAAAACACAGGCTACAAAACTGTATGTACTGAGATTATAAACTGGCAAGGCAACAAAGACTGAATTCAGCCCTTGGGTATGCTCTGTTTGAAGCCCAGTGTGTTTATAAAAATCGTGGCCCACATAAAAATTGGGAGATTTCATATTAAATCCATATTTCTATATTTCCAGCTTCTCTTGAAGAACTAGAAGGTATAGTAACACCAACATGCACCCCTGGGTTGCCCCATCCATGGACCATCTTCAGTGCCAAGGTCCCTAGCATGCCCTCATGTCTCCCAGACTGAGAAGCTCACACACCCAACCTGCTGAGAAATTTGAGCAGATTGAACCTTCGCAGTGTATGAACAGTCATTATTGCTGGATGGTGAGATTCTAGGTCCACTTTTTTCTTCCCTTATATGTATTTTCAAAAGTTTCCTTCAATAAACACGTATTGCTTTTGGAGTAAGAAAAAAAAAAAACATGTTATTTTTTAAATTACCAAATCACAACTGCAATTTCATTTCATCTAATGAAACCGAAACAACTAAAGATAACAGATAATCACTGTGGTTTAAAACTAATTGAACTAAGGAAGTAATGTAAGGTTACAATTATGGCACTATTTCTCTCCATTTGATACTAATTAAAACACCAGCTTGGACAGACAATAGCAGTGTTTTACAAATTACGTCTTCCTCAAAGTGAACAGCTTCTACAGACACTAGAGTCATAAAACACCTATTTTAAGGATTCATTTCCCTATATTTAAAGTTTCTTTCACCAAGAAACATAAACAGACAATTTTTATCAGAAATGTTAATTAATTAACTTAATGCTTAAAAAGTTAAATAATTCCTGATCTTTATTTTACATTGTTTGATTCGGTTTGATCAATAGTAACAGCAGTTTCACGAGAACTCCAGAAAGTTTCTACCGGTCACCATTCATCTCACCCCACCTCTGAAACCTCACAGAGTATCTTCATGGTAAAGAAAAACTACCAGGCTAGGGAGAAATGTCAGCATCCACAGATGACAGAAAGTAGAGCCAATTCAACATTTCTCTTGCTCTCCTACAAGGCTCTCCCACTCCCATGACATCCAGAGTGATCTTTTTAAACAAAAGCAAATCATGGACACCCCTGCTTAAAACTTACCTTAGCTTCCTACTTCCACTGAATAAAATCCAAAACAGCCTGTCTCCTTTATTCCTCACCTGTCTCTCCAGTGCTCACCGAAGTAGGGACTCTGGCCTCCAGACAATTGGGTCCTCAAACACTAATCTACCCTAGGCCAACGAGCAACTGCTCAGCGTCCCCCGTGGGCCAGGCACTGTTCTAGGTCCTGGGGATAAAGCAGTGAGCAACACAGACAAAACTCCCTGCCCTCCTGAAGCTTACATTCTAGTAACCTCTCTACCACCTTCACTACCTCAATATCTGTGATCATTTAAAGAATTTTATTTTTTTTAACAGGGATATTTTATTTATTTATTTATTTATTTATTTATTTATTTATTTATTTATTTATTTATTTATTTATTTATTTATTTATTTATTATGTGACAGAGGGAGAGACAGTGAGAGAGGGAACACAAGCAGGGGGAGTGGGAGAGGGAGAAGCAGGCTTCCCGCTGAACAGGGAGCCTGATGCGGAGCTCAATCCAGGACCTTGGGATCATGACCTGAGCCGAAGGCAGACGCTTAACGACTGAGTCACCCAGGGGCCCCTTATTTGAAGAATTTTAAAGCAATTATAATGACTGTGTTGAAGGTATCTGGAAATAAGCAATACTACCTATAATAATTTTATTACCATTTACTGACTTTGTTTAATAGTAATTATTTATTGCAAGCAAAAGAGAGAAGAGAAATAAAAGAGGGGGACCTTTACTCAGTGGAACCTGGTACATACCAGGAATGGCATTGATTTGTCAATTTTTCAAGCTTTCTCTCATACTAGCTATAAAGCTCTACAAGCTTTTATGTCAGTGACGAAAGGTAGTATTTCAATCCTGCCAGAATGGAGCAGTTGAATTTAAATAATTCCAGACGCTGAAAGATTACTTGTTTTCAAAATCTATTATCTTAAGTTTATAGCAGAAATGAATTTTTAAAAAACCCTGAATCCAAAATGAATAGACTCTTTTTTTTTTAAGATTTTATTTATTTATTTGACAGAGAGAGAGATCACAAGTAGGCAGAGAGGCAGGCAGAGAGAGAGGAGGAAGCAGGCTCCCTGCTGAGCAAAGAGCACGATGCGAGGCTCGATCCCAGGACCCTGAGATCATGACCTGAGCCGAAGGCAGAGGCTTCAACCCACTGAGCCACCCAGGTGCCCCTGAATAGACTCTTATGAACAGACTCTTATTATAGATAACATACAGGAATGGTGTGTGTGTGTTTATACAATGGCTTATGATACAAAACACTGCCCTTGTTAGAACAATGTAACTGCTCGGGAAATTTGCTTCAGAGAAAAGTAATTAGCCCTACACACAGGCACGCACACAAAGACAAGACAAATGGATCCCACAGCAACTTGTTTCCAATGCTTTTATCATAAGAATCAGTGTCCTCCTTGGGGCACCTGCGCGGCTCAATTGGTTGAGCGTCTGATTCTTGATTTCAGCTCAGGTCATGGTCTCAGGGTCCTGAGATGGAGACCCACATGGGGCTCCCCGCTCAGCATGGAGTCTTCTTGGGATTCTCCGTCTGCCCACCCCCGCCCCTCTCAAATAAATAAATAAAATATTTAAAAAATCAGAGTCCTCCTTAACTAGGTTGGTTAAAGCACGGCACCAAAAGCCACTCGGCTGCATTCATTTCCATGAGCTGTATCTGTGTCTTGCAAATCCACGTCATGAGTCACCAGGCAGTCTTGTAGGCAAGATGCAAGGATGAGAAAGACCATCAAAGACAGAGAAACAAGGCAAAATGCCTATTAAAGCAAGAGGATCAAAAGCACTGCCCTCCTGTATTAAGGAGAGGACTTTAATTTTAACCAAGGATAAAAAGAAAAAACAACAACAACTACTGACCAACTGCTACGACCTTGTTATTTTCACAGTCCTGTTCGGCTAAATCCAAAACACCATCACACCCCTCTCAGTTCAACTCCTGGCTCTACCACTCAACCAAGAGTGAAGGGTACTCGGTACCAGTCCCACACAACTTTGGTGGAGCCCCACACTATGCCAACAGTGAGAATGGGTTTTAGCCACCAGCTTAAAACTGAGCTGTGCAGTCCTATCTCAGCACAAGCAAACTCAGGCCAGAGAGCTTAAGCCCAAACAATTTCACCAGTGCTCTCTCTGGGCAATAAGCTCCTAAGATAAGCGGCCGATTATTCATTCTACTAGAAACAGGTCAAAAGAGCACTGATGAATTCAAATAGATTAATCTGTTTCAAACTCATCTTGTTAGAGGGCAACAAAATGTTAATGACATTCTACCATCACATTTATTAATAGAAGGTGGGTTTTTTGTTTTGTTTTGTTTTGTTTTGTTTTGTTTTGTTTTTAACAATCTCCCAATGGATCTGTGACCTCTCTCTCCAGTGAGGCCTTCACATTCCTGCAGTGAACTTCCACAGGCTGCTTCAAATCTCCAAACTGGCCAATGTGGGACTGTTTGGACAGACTCCCAGCTATCTCCCTGATCATACATCTACATGAAGTCCTTTCCAGGGCAAGGCAACACATTACAAGTGAACCGTCTCTTCAAATTCCACTAGTCTTCTCTGGAACTCTAACCCTGCTTTTTCATCAGGGGCACTTTAGGAAAACCACCACACTGGAAAGGCTAACAAGCTGCTTTGAGAGATGAATGTCAGACAGTAGACAAGGCTTATTTGTGAGCTAACTTACACGACTCACTTCTCAATGACAGGGACTCAAATCTATAAATTAACATACATCGCGGAACCTCTAGGTTATTCCAAAACTGAAATCGGGAATGTAAAAATACCCTAATGCCTACAGATCATGTCCAGGCAATGGGCAGTCCAGTGCTGTGGCTGCAAGTCTGGGCTCTGGAGTTACACAGGTGGCCACTTGCTGGCTCTTCAAGTTCCTTCACTGCTGGTACCTAAGTTTCCAAGGCTTATTCATCTAAAAAAGGACAATTTTGGGTGCCTGGGTGGCTCGGTCGGTTAAGCGTCTGCCTTCGGCTCAGGTCATGATCCCAGAGTCCTAGGATCGAGCCCGGCATCAGGCTCCTAGGGAGCCTGGCTTCTCCCTCTCCCACTCCCCATGCTTGTGTTCCCTCTCTCACTGTCTCTCTGTCAAATAAATTAAAAAAAAAAAAAAATCAAATGATGTAAAAGGACTTGCTAAATGTTAGCTATCACTATTACTGGTGTACGAATTTTCTGACTTTCCAGATCACACTCCTGAACACATCACATTAACATCCCTTTCTTCTTCCTAAAAATAATAATAATTCACTAGTTTGTCACCGGTTAAGTCATTCCAGAAAAAGGAAGGAGGGAAGAAAACAGAACTCTCAACTAGGACTGTAAGGATGTAAATTGCTACAACCTTTCTAAATGGCAGTATGTATCACAAATCTTAAACTTAGCATGTACTGTACTTTGATTCTGCAAATCCACTTCTAGAAACTTATCCTACAGAAAAAAAATTTTCACAAGTATACCCAGAGTTGTATGTAGGAGAACAGTCACTGCAGAGTTATAACAGTGGGGGAAAAAAGGACACAAACTAATGTGTGACAAAAATTAATGGTTAAATTATCGCACACATATAAAATGGAATCTTATTCATTTATTAAACTATTATAACTGACAATATAGACATGGAAAGATTCATTATAACATGTTAAGCCAAAAGCAAAAAGTTACAAAATAATCATGTATAACAAGATCCCATATTTGTTATGAAAAATGGTATATAAAAAGCCACATGCACACAAAAAAGAGGGTTTGGAGAGATATGTTCTGAGGTAGTGGATTTATGAGTATTTTATAGTTTTTACTTTTCTGTATTTCAACTTTTCTACCATAAAGATGCAATTCTTTCTTTATTTTTTTAAGATATTATTTATTTGAGAGACAGCCAGAGATAGTGAGAGAGAGCACAAGAAGGGAGGAGAGGGAGAAGCAGGCTCCCCGCTGGGCAGGGACTCCAAGATGGGACTCGATCCCAGGACTCTGAGATCATGACCTGAGCCAAGGCAGACGCTTAACCGACTAAGCCACCCAAGTGCCCCAAAATCCAATTCTTTAAAATACAACGGATATGAACTGACAAGCAGTTTCATTCTGAAATATACAATGAAGCTAAAAGTAATGACAAGATTTATTTTTATTTAGAAAAAAACTTATATTTACATAATACTTGAGTCTATTAGATACTTTCTAATTTTTATTAACATATAATGTATTATTTGTTTCAGGGGTACAGGTCGGTGAATCATCAGTCTTACACAATTCACAGCACTCACCATAGCACATACCCTCCCCAATGTCCATCACCCAGCCACCCCATCCCTCCCACTCGCCTCCACTCCAGCAACCCTCAAGTTTGTTTCCTTTTTTTTTTTTTTTAAGATTTTATTTATTTATTTGTCAGAGAGAGAAAGCACACAAGCAGGGGAAGTGGCAGGCAGAGGGAGAAAGAAGCAGGCTCCCCACTGAGCAAGTAGCCTGATGTGGGGCTTGATCCCAAGACCTGGGATCATGACCTGAGCCAAAGGCAGACACCCAACTGACTGAGCCACCCATGCATCCCTGTTTCCTGACTATTAGATACTTTAAATGGTTAGTTATCCAATTAAAAATTATACATATTTAGTATCAAGACATTAGCAAAAGACTTCGAGTGATGGATTTCTACTATCAAGTGCAGCAGTACAAGAATTAAATGGGTTAGTTTTTGAGTTTTATATATTTTTATATACCCCAATTCCTTATCATCCTAATTACCATTTATTAAATGAACATACCTCAAGAACTTACGTAAGCACTTTGAAGTATTTAAACTTAACCTACTATTATTATTCCCATTCAGCTGAAAAAACTGAGACCCTGAAATGTTAAAGGACTAGATCAAAGTCACAGACTATGGGGTCAAACCCCATATCCTCTAGAAATTTTACTCCTAACTGTTCAGCACCCTCAACTATATAACAGAAACTGTTATTTATGGGGCCCTACACTGGATTCTGAAAGAAAGGAATGGAGGTCATATTTTATTAGGATGAAAAATGAAATTGGAAAACATGCCAATTTTCTGTATTTTTTGTAAACCAATTTTTACCGCATTATTTGGGCTTATCATAGCTTAAAAAATGGTATTTTGGAAATAGTGATAACATAGTAATTTACCACAACACTGTGACTTAAATTTACATTTTGAGTCTCTAAGCAATATTTTGATAGGAGCCTTCTCTCCAGCTTAATCACCTTGAGCAGTCTATGCTTGGGAAAGGTTCTCTCTTTTCAGAGCCAACCAAACTTACAGAAATGACTGGGCATAGTACATGAGGCTCCTAATTTATAAAATCAGCGACTAAGTAATAAGATTAATTTTACAAGAAAGGTTTTAAAATGTGGCCTCATTGCCATGTTATTCACTCATAAATATTTAATGGAGTTCCTCCAGGCACTATTCTAGGCACTGGAGATAGAATGATGAGCCAGAATCTCTACTCTTCTGAAACTTTTATTGTAAGTACATTATATATCTGAAGGTTGTAGTCTTTTTTTTTTTTTTTTAAGATTTTATTTATTTATTTATTTGTCAGAGAGAGAGAGAGAGAGCACAAATAGGCAGAGAGGCAGGCAGAGGCAAAGGGAGAAACAGGCTCCCCGCCGAGCAAGGAGCCCGATGCGGGACTCAATCCCAGGACCCTGGGATCATGACCTGAGCCAAGGGCAGCTGCTTAACCAACTGAGCCACCCAGGTGTCCCGGTTGTAGTCTTTTTTTATTAGCAGCCTAAGGTATAAAACTTAGTCTATTACTTAAAATATCTGCTGTCCACTTCAGGAGATGATCTTAGGAGATGCTTAGGAAGAAGGAAGCATAGCATCAGCTGTTCTCCAACTTTACTATCTCAGGAGAAATTCCTTGAGAATTTATTTAAAAACCGATTCCAGGGCCCCACTTCCAGGAGTCTGATTCTGAGGCGAAGTGACGAAAAAAAACCCTCTATTTTTAACAAGAACCTCACTTCATGCTGATCTAAGTGATCTGAGGTCCAGACTTTGAGAAACCTACCAGTAAGTGGAGCCCTTCAGAAGAAAATGATCATTCAGAAGAGAATAGCTCTATGGCAGTGGAATTTAAACTAAGTAACATAAGCCCAACCCTCATGTAATTAGTTCTGTATAATTCACAAATCCAACAAATTAAACACATGAGTAAGAATGGAGCAATTTACCAGCACCTCCTCCTTAATGTCTTATGGGAGATTTGAATTTGCTTCAATCTACACATTTGGTGAAAAGATGAACTTAAGTCCTACCAACAGAAGAAGAAGAAATAAACATTAAGAAAAAGGAAATTTCTAGTCAACTGCAAAAAAAAAAAAAAAAAATGCTAAGAGGGACAAACATTTCACGGAACTAACTTGCTACCACTCATTTTATGCCCTATTTCACAATGCTTAGTATCTGAACAATCCACAGGGTTCCAAAGTACATCAAAAATTTGTTCATTTCCTCTCCTACTCAGGCAGAATAATAATAATAGAGTATTGTGAAGGTGCCATGGGTCTCAGCAATTTCAACGGATACATTCTTAGATAAAGAAATACCATTAAAAAATATCTATCAGAAATGCTCCTTAGTGGAGCTACTTCGATTAGCTTTAAATAGTTTTAATGTGTCCCTCAATTTCAATTTAGATTACTTAAAAGTTCCTGGGTTCTTTACCAACCTCCTACAGAAAAAACTCCCTCCATATTACAAATATGTGCATTTTTAGTTATAATAAGCAAACACCCATCAGTACAACCCAACTGTCACGTAAACTAGAAAAATAGAAAAATAATTTTAAAGAAAAACATAGCATTTTGTTCTCAGAGATAGGTAGAAACCCTAACCTTGGGGGAAGGTTTTAAGTTTCTATACCTTAAATCATCTAAAAATAAAGGTATCCAGGGGTGCCTGGGCTCCATCAGTTGAGCGTCTGCCTTCCGCTTGGGTCATGATCCTGGGATCCTGGGATTGAGCCCCGCATCGGGCTTCCTGCTCATCGGGAGTCTGCTTCTCCCTCTCCCACTCCCCCTGCTTGTGTTCCCTCTCTCACTGTGTCTCCCCCTCTGTCAAATAAATAAACAAATAGAAACCTTAAAAAAATGTATTAAAAATAAAGGTATCCAGACAAATACATCCCTTCCATTTTAGAGGTTAAGAGTAGCACTTCACAAATCGGCTGGCCGGCTGGGTCCTGGCCCCAGTTCCTAACCTCAGATCCTGTCCACTACCTAATTCATGAGATCTCTGAGCCTGTTCTTCATTGGTTCGAAGGGATTATAATGTAACATTGCCTCTCCGTTAACGGAATGGAGGTTTTTCCAGATGCATCTGTTTGTATGGTATTTGTTTTTATTACCTCTTCTTTTTACTGTACTTGCTTTTATTATTTGTACGTTTGACCACGGGAATAGCAAGAGTAGGATGCCAGGAGATAAGCACAAAGAAACGCATCTGTCCAGAGTGCGCATATATTTAAAATTTCAGGCTCTTGCTGCCTTCAGAATAGCACTGATGATGGCAAAGTTCTAAAGGAAACTTTCGTATTAAGAGGCTATCAAAAATCTCCATAGCCTCCCACTCAACAGAAAAAGACGCTAATTTATTTCTTCAAAAGCAAAGTCTTCTTTAGTCTGAATCACAACAAAAGATACCCATAGGAAATGTTATCTGCGAAGTTGTTTTCTAATCCCAAGGCAAACAGAAGTAAGGAAGGTGCAACCCATTCCTCGTCGGTTTCCTTTTCCTGGGGATTCTGATTACATTTCCTCGTTCAAACGAGAAGAGCCGGCAATTGTGCCCTGGGTCCACACCATAAGACCGCGTCTGTGCGTAAAGAAGGGAAGGAGAAGCGGCAGACCCCGGGGACGCGTTCCCACCGAAAGGAGAGCCGCTTTCTGTTAAATACCATCAGAGTCAGCCCCAGCAGGACGACTCAGGGCCGAACGGCATTGACTGCCCTTCACTGACAGCGATTTTGCAGGCACACGACAGAGAGAAAGAGATGAGCCGGGGACTCGAGGCCCGAAGGAGAGGCGGGCGGCGCGATGCCGCTCCCCGCGAGCTCCGGATCCCCGAGAGGCTGGCAGGGACGCGAGGCTTGGCCAGCCCGCCACGCTCAGGCAGCCGAGGGCAGCGAGGTCAGCCTTGGAAGGGCCGACCGCCCCCAAGCCCCCTGGAGAGGGAGGGGACCCCGCTCGGCCGGCCGGGGCTGCGGACGCCCATTCAGCCCGAAGCCCGTCCAGTGGCCGCCACCCCCTCGGGCCGCCGCGGCGTCCCGGCCTCCCCGCGCCGGCCAGCCGGCCGCCCCGCCGCCACCCCCGGGAGGATGGGGAAGGACGAGGCGCAGGGGCGGCCGGTGCCGCGCCTCCGGGGCGCGCGGAAAAGGCTGAAGGGCGGCCCGAGGGACTCGCGCCGGCCCGAGGGACGGGCGGTCCGGGCGGCCATCGCGCCGACCCCCGCGCCGACCCCCGCCCCCGCCGCTTCCCCGTCCAGGCCGCCGCCGTCCAGCCCGCTCCTCACCTCATCTCCAGGCGGGTCCGCGCTGCCGCCCCAGGGACAAATCAGTGCAGCTCACTCGCCGCGGGGAGGGACGCAGGAGCCGCAGCCCCGCACACCATCCCCACCCACCCGCCCGCCCGCCCGCCCGCCTGCCCGTGCGTCCCGGAGCCCGCTCGGGATTCTCCCTCGCGAGCCGCCGTACTACGGAGCAACCAAGCTGCGCTCCCTCCCCTCTCCTCGGCTCTTCTCTACCTCCTTCGCTCCCTCCCTCGCTCCCTCGCTCCCACCTATCTCCTCATCTCCCTCCGCTGCCTCTCCCGCCCTCATCCACCCCTCCATCTCCGCCCACAGATGGGTGGGAACGAACAGTCGGCCAATCGGAGGAAGAGGCCCGCACCTCCTCACCGCCCCCTACCGCTACGCCCGCCCACCGCAGGAGCAAGGGAGGGGGCAATTAAAAAAAAAAGGAGAGGACAGAATGACAGCAGAGTTAACCAATCAGCAAGCGCAAAGGGGGTGGAAGGAGGACGGCCTTTTTTCCCCGCCCCCTTCCCAGAAGGCGTAACCAAAAGCTTTTGGTCTGGGACTTCGCTGACGGGGCTTATGGGGATTTTGTTCCACGGGTTTGAGGCATCTGTCCGTTGTCGTGCGAGGCACTAGTTAGGATGCACTCAACTAAATTAGTTACAAAATGTTTTAAAGGAGAGAACAACGTAGAGGCGAAAAAGAGGCGGGTCACAGTCTAGGAAAGGCGGTAGGGCAAACGGTTGGAATGAGGAAGGGTGTGGTCTTTAGCATAAATTTGCATAAAGCGGAACCTATCCGGGACACTACAATTTCGCCCATTTATTGGTATCCCCTGGCACCACCCTTCTCCTCCCGGCGGAGCATTCCGGGAGATGTAGTTCCGAGTTCGGTTGCTATGGCGTTCTCCACAGCCTCCGGTCCAGGAGTGACGAGCAACCTGACCAATGGGAGCAGCGCCTGGGCCAGCGGGGGCGGGCCCTCTGCAATAGGACTCCAAGGTGGCGGTGGCGAAGACGCAGGCCGTTGGGGCGGCTCAGAGGCAGGTGAGCCCCCGGAACCCGGGTCTGTGTCTTGGGAAGAGGGGCTTTGGGCTTTGGACGCCTCTCGGAACCGTGCGCCTCTGGGATGAATGGTGGTTGGCGTTGCACCCCAACCCCATACGCCGTCGGGCCCAGGCCTAGCTTAGCTGAGGCCGCTGAGGGGCGGGAAAGACTTGACTGACGATTTCCTGATCATTACAGGTTTAGATGGTAGGTTTTATCTCAGTTTGCATCTCCCTCTACATTTATAGAAGCAAAAGTTGCAGTTCCCTTCCACTGAATCTCCCAGGCTGGATTTTTCCCCCAGCTTTCTTTTTGTTCCTATAATTTGAGTTTCTTTTTCTTATTCCCGTACTTCTCTGCCACCGCTTTTTCCTCCTTCACTTTCCTTTATCGGTGAACAATTACCCAAAGCAAGGGTATTGTCGTTTACGTGATTATACGGCCGGGTTTGCCCTCTTAAGATAAACAGCGAAAAACTCTGGGGATGCGCCTCAGAATCACGTTGAAGTGCAGATGCTGAATTTGTAGGTCTGGGCGGGGCCTGAGACTCTGCATTTCTCGCAAGCTCCCCGGTGCTGCTAGTCTCCGTTCTGAGTAGCAGGATGTTTCTTCTATCTACATCAGCTCTGCTCAATACAAATACAGCGCGAGGCACTTAATTTTAAATTTTCTGGTAGCCACTTTAAAAACCATGAAAAGAAACACGTGAAATTAATTTTAACAATGTCTTGTTTAACCCAATATACCCAAAATTTATCATTTCAGCCCATAATCAAATACTTTAAAATTGAAATATTATAATTGAAATAATTGAAATATTTAATAATTGAAATATTATAAATATAAATATATATATATCTATAAATTCTTGTATTGGTTTTTTTTTTTTTTAAGTAAGCTCTACGCCCAACGTAGAGCTTGAACTCATAACCCCAAGATCAAGAGTAGCTTGCTCTACAGCAGGAGCCAGCCAGGCGCCCCAATTTCTTTTTTTTTCTTTTTTTTTTTTTAGCGTCTTCGAAATCTAATGTGTGTTTTACCTTGACAACAGGTCTCAGTTCTGACTAGATACAGTTCAAATGTTCCTTAGCCTCCTGTGGACTAGTGGACCTTGTTAATTGGACCAGGCGGGTCCAGATGATATAGGTGCCCCCTGCAGAAACTAAAAGGTGTGAAAGCTCAGAGGGTTGGTTGCCTGTGACCAAACCTTTTGCTGCTCTGTGAGATGGCCCAGGAACTACTTTAGAGAGATTCTCTGCCCAATTTGCAGAAATAATAGCAAAAATAGCCAACACTTATTGAACGGTGATTTTGTGCCAGATGTTGTACTGAGTGGTTTGCTTGTGTTGTTTCATCTTAACAACAACCCTTGGAGGTAACTACTATTATATTTTGTAGAGACGGAATCTAAGGCCTAGAAGGTTAAAATTGAGTAGCCTAAAGCCATACAGCCAGTAAGTAGGAGAACCAGGATTCAAACTTGGCTCAGTTTTGACTTCTAAATCCTGTCACCCCTGCAGTGTATGATTATTATTTTTTAATCAATAATTTCACTTCATTGATGCCTCTGCATCAATGGAGTTTATGTTTATGGCAGATGCAATGTTAAGAGTTGAAACAGAGGGTTTCCTCATACAAGGTCAATTTGCCTATCGGTTGGAGTGACATATTTTGGCAGTATTATAAATATTCCATACTATATATATATTTTTTAAGTAAGCTCTAGCCCTACATAGGGGGAGATCAAGAGTCACGTGCTCTAGGGGTACCTGGGGAGCTCCGTTGGTTGAGTGTCTGACTCTTGATTTTGGCTCGGGTTGTGGTCTCCCAGTGGTGGGATGGAGCCCCGTGTTGGGCTCTGTGCTCAGCACCAGAGTCTGCTTGTTTCTCTCCCCCTGCTCATGCTCTCTATCTAGTTCCAAAATAAAGTCTTTAAAAAAATTTTGCATACTCTACCAACTGAGCCATCTCCATACTGTATTATAAATCTTCCTTTTAAAAAAAATTTTTTTAATTTATTTGAGAAGGGGAGCAAGCACACGGGGAGAAGCAGAGGGAGAGGGTCAAGCAGACTCTGCACTGAGCTCGGAGCCAGACTCGGGGCTCAGTCTCACAACCCCAAGATCATGATGTGAGCTGAAACCAAGAGTTGGAGGCTTAACTGACTGAGTCACTCAGGCGCCCCTCCATGCTGTATTATAAATAATAAAAAGTATTACTTCCCCAGTACTATTCCTGGACAGTAATGTGTCTTGATTCATTTGTGTACCTCCCTAAAGAAAGAGGAATGGGAAAAGCTTGGAAATTCTTAAAATACTTCACTGTAGAATCACAGTGTTTTTTGGTTTTGTTTGTGGTTGCATCTTTTTTTTATTATTCTTAAAAATAATGCTTGCTCCTCTGAACTTTACACTGAATATTTCAGAGATGACATTATGATTATTCTAGGCCCACCAAACAGTACTATGCTGAGCTAAGGTGAGTTTTATGATTAGAAGAGCAAAATGCATTATATCTACACGTGCTAAAATAAGATATTTTGCAAAATATTTTTTCTATCTTTACATATTGTAATAAATAAACATCTAGTGAATTATTTTCTCTTCATTGTAGATTTACTAGTAAATATTTAATCAAAATTAAAATTCCTTTTTTGCTTCTGAAGCAAGAAATGGTTTCTTAAAGATTCTATAGTGGATTGGAAAATTAAGCATTTACAAACTTTTATAATGTTAGTTAAAAAACGATTGTTTAAATCAATTGAAGAAGGGAGAGTGTGGTAGAGATTTAGAAAGGATTCCTCGATTGCTTATTTCCCTCATCACCACCACATGCATTGTCCCATTGTCACATGATTAAGCTAGCATAAGAGGGAAAAGGTCATTGATCACATCACACCATTGCCATAATCAGAAGAGGCTGTAGCTTTAATATGGTCATCATATCCCCCATCCTCTTCAAGTGATGCTTGAATCCCGTTTATGAAGCCACCATAAATGTTTATCCAGCCTCTGTTTAAATCCCTGTAGTGATAGGGACCATGCAACTTCATGCATTTTCAAAGTTTGAAGTTAGATACCTAAAATGTGAAAGTAGAAAGTTCTTGGGGCACCTGAGCAGCTCAGTCGGTTACATCCGACTCTTGATTTTGGTTCAGGTCATGATCTCAGGTGGTGGGACCAAGCCAGGTGTCCAGCTCTGCGAGGCGAAAAGCCTACTTGGGATTCACTCTCTCCCTCTCCCTCTGCTTCTCTATCCCACTCCCCACCCCAAAGAAAGTTCTCATAACCCATGTTATCAGCTAGAAAAGCTTTTCAGGATTTAGTTAGGTGTGGGCCCTATCACAGTGTCTTCTGTTGCCATCTTGTCGGGAGATTTATGCAGTTAGTGCAGTTGTATGCAGCAAAACACCTGTGTACTAATTATTTGTGCAAAGTGTCCTTAGAGTATACAGATTCCTAGAGACTGTTGCCTACACAATGCAGAGATGTCCTCCAATTATTACAACCATCCATTTACCTCTCTCTTTAAGAAGCAGAGGGAGCTGGGGCACCTGGGTGTCTCAGTGGGTTAAGCGTCTGCCTTGGCTCAGGTCATGATCCCAGGGTCCTGGTATCAATTCCCGTATCAGGCTCCCTGCTCAGCAGGGAGTCCGCTTGTCCCTCTCCCCTGCTCATGCGTTCTCTCTCTCTCAAATAAGTAAATAAAATCTTCAAGAAAAAAAAAGCAGAGGGAGCTTTTCTGGTTAGGACTACCATTCTCTACAACCTGCAACATAATAACATTTGAACCAAATCTTTAGCTGGTTACTTTGATTTTGCTAACCAAATTTTTTAACCAAATAATTGAGCATGTGGTTTGACATATTTCTTTATCTGATATGTGGATATGTATGAAAATTCTTACAGATTAAGAACATTGTTAAAACTTAATATTAAGTCACCTCTTCAGTATAACAGAAGAGTTACCACCTCGCAATGCAGCCGGCTAGTATAATAATGCTGTGCACCAGTCCTGGCGTGATGATGAACATACGGGGCCACATTTTTGTACTGACTTCATGTTTTTTTCTGTAGCCTTCTGCTTGACAATATGTCCTTGATTTCCTTAAAAAGAGGGTGGGTTAGAAATATTATAACTGAATCCCGATGGCAAGTGGCCACAATATTGCAAAGTTAATATTGGGGACTAATAGAAATGTGACCATATAAAGGTTTGGACTTTCAGAAATTAAGTTTTCCCTAGGCGAATTAGATGAGGGGAGGAAATGAAGCCACTCAGCAGCGTGTGGCCATAGCTAAGGCCTGAGGCGTTGTAATGTTAGCACCTCATTTGTGCTGACACCCATCAAACCCAAAAGTGAACAAGTGAGCCAGGACATCATAAAGGAAAAGGAAACTTGGGTCAATAACTTAATACAGAGGAAGGAATTATGATAACCTCTAAAATATTCTTGATGACTGAAGATTAGTGCCAAAAAATCTTGTTTTGGGAAAAGGTGACTCCAGTTTTGTTTTTTTTGTTTTTTTTTAAGATTTTATTTATTGAGTACCTCGGGGCTCAGTCACTTAAGCATCTGCCTTTGGCTCAGGCCATGATCCTACGGTCCTGGGATGGAGTCCCACGTCAGGCTCCCAGCTCACTGGGGAGCCTGCTTCTCCTTTTGTCCTTCCTCCCTGCTCATGCTCTCTCTTAAATAAAAATCTAAAAAAAAAAAAAAAAAAAATTTTATTTCTTTTTAGAGGGAGAGAGAGAGTGTAGGAAGGAGCAGAGGGAGAGGGACAAGCAGACTCCGCAGAGCGCAGAGCCAGATGCGGGGCTCGATCCCAGAACCCCAGATAATGAACTGAGCTGAAATCAAGAGTCTGTCGCCTGAGCCACCCAAGTGCCCCAAGATGACTCCAGTTTTATGTCTGTTTGAATTTGAGCTAGATCTGATAACTCTCAGAACACTTTTGGTCTGAAAGTGTAGATAAGGAATAGTCTGTAGAGGTTTTCTTTACAGTTATTAATAGATGAGCTTCTTGAGAGATTAAGTGTAGCAGAAGGGCAAATGGAATTCACATTGCTGTTATAATGAAAATCATTCAAAGTTTCTTCCCATTGGTTTTTTAGAAATCCCTTTAAAGATTAGTATTTTTATTAACTGCTTTCTTGAAGCATTAGATTCAAGTGTTTCTTCTTTGCACCAAAAATTATTTCAAATAAGTGTCTGGGTGCCTGGGTGGCTCAGTCAGTTAAGCTTCTGCCTTTGGCTCAGGTCATCATCCTGGAGTCCTGGGATGGAGCCCCACGTGGGCCTACCTGCTCAGCCAGGAGTCTCCTTCTCCCTCTGTCCCTCCTTACCAGTCATGCACGCGCTCTCTCGCTCTCTCTCTCTTTCTCAAATAAATAAATAAATCTTTTTTTTTAAGTGTCTTTTAAGATTTTTTTTTAAGATTTTTTTAAGTGATCTCTACACCCAACATGGGGCTTGAACTCACAATCCTGAGATCAGGAATCGCACGTTCCACCGACTGAGCCAGCCAGGCACCCCTAAATTAGGTGTCTTGATACTTGTTTCTCCAGATTTTTCAGTAGGTTTAATGTGTGACCATTATAAAAATTTAAAGTGTTAAAAACGTAATTCTCAATTTGTAGACTTATATCAAATATATTTAAAACCTGATGTTAAAATATAAAATCTATTCTTTTTGTAGGGTATATTAGCCTACGGTTTTTTGGTTTGTTTTTTTTAAGATTTTATTTATTTATTTGACAGAGAGAGAGACATAACGAGAGAAGGAACACAAGCAGGGGGAGTAGGAGAGAGAGAAGCAGGCTTCCAGTCAAGCAGGGAGCCCGATGGAGGGCTCGATCTCAGAACCCTGGGATCACGACCTGAACCGAAGGCAGATGCTTAATGACTGAGCCACCCAGGCGCCCCAGCCTATGTTTTTAAACAGGTTTATTACCATTTAAGAGTTTTATGTAGCATTTGTCACAAAGTTTACAGTAGAACATATAATTTTGAAGTTTTACATGACATTCATTCTTGGAAATGGCATGATAAGCATTATCTTATTATATCTTAATTTATATTTTTATTTTATAAAATATTCGGCTATTTTGGGGCACTGGATGACTCAGTCAGTTAAGTGTCTTCATTTCAGCTCAGGACACGATCTCAGGGTTGTGGGATTAAGTCTGGTGTTGCTGCTAAATATTCTTTCTCTCTCTGCCCCTCCCCCTCCCTCTCTCGCCCTCTGTTAAAAAAAAAAAAAGTTGTTCGGCTGTTTTATTTTCTGTGTGCACATATCTGTACATTCAATAAAAATTTTATTAAATAGTGGACTAAGTGTTCCATTTAATCTAGACCAGTGCCTGAGAAACTATACTATCCATTTTACCATTTTCTTAGTGTTAAGAACTCAGGATTCCCTTTGGTGGTCTGCAAAACAAGTAAATTCCTCAATTTTCTTCTGGCCACAAGTAAATTCCTCAATTTTCTTCTGGCCACTTTTCTAAAGACACTTTTCTTTATTCAATTCGTAACTTTGAGGATATTTTTGTTCCTATATGGTTTTTTATTGGACCAACTAAACTACTTTTTTTTTTACTAATCAGGCCAATTTTAACTTAATTTAGAGGAACTATTTAGGACAATCTGACTAAAAAATGTTGGCATTATTATGTATATAATGTTTGCCTTAGGGTACCCTGGGGATACAAACAAGCACTTATCTTCCAGAGTCTTTGAAATTGGGGTACATGCAGGATGAGGCCCTTGTGACCGCTGATCTGGGAAACATGCCATGTGTTTTAAGATGCATTGCTCAGGGGCACCTGGCTGGCTCAGTCAGAGGAGCCAGTAACTCTTGATCTCCAGGTTGTGAGTTTGAGCCCCACGTTCGGTATAGAGATTACTAAAAGAAGTAAATAATCTTTAGGGGCACCTGAGTGGCTCAGTTACTAATCGTCTGCCTTTGGTTCAGGTCATAATCCCAGGGTCCTGGGATTGAGCCCCGCATCCAGCTCCCTGCTCGGCGGGAAGCCCGCTTTTCCCTCTCCGACTCCTCCTGCTTGTGTTCCCTCTCTCGCTGTGTCTCTCTCTGTCAAATCAATAAAATCTTTAAAAAAAAAAAGAAAGAAGTAAATAATCTTTAAAAAAAAAAAAAGATGCGATGGGCAGAGAAGACAGTGGCTTCTGGAATTACAACAGGAGCTGCTTTGAAATCAAGGTGTTGATGCAATTGTTTCATTTCTCCAAAAGGAACTACTAGTAGCTCCACACTTGAGTAGGAGCAGTGATTTCTTTATTTACTAATAATAGATATTGATTCTTCCAAACAATAGCTGGGAAAACCTGCTAGTTAGTAAGTGAATGAAGCATGGTTTTGTTTGCTGGTATGTAACGAAATCTGGAAGCATGGAACAGATAGGGTAGATTGAGTGTCGCTGGGGGTGATTTCAGAGAAGGAGTAGGACTTAAGTTGTATTCACTTGGCAGAATCTGTAGAGTAAGTTTGGCACAATCTCAGAGAACAAGCAATGCCTGGAAGTCCTGAGACATGGATGACCCAGATGGTGGGATGACCGGATGGGATGAGGTCACCCTGACTAGCTCAGAAAGAGAATGTGTGTTAGAAAAACAGGGGAGTAAAGTAGATTAGAGACAATGAGTGTGCATTTTAGACAGCCTTGAAAGCCAGACAGAAGAGGTGGGATTTAAAGTTGTAGGGATGGCGCCTGGGTGGCTCAGTGAGTTAAGCGTCTGCCTTCAGCTCAGGTGATGATCCCAGTGTCCTGGGATCAAGCCCCACGTCCAGCTCCCCGCTCAGCAGAGAGTCTGCTTCTCCCTCTGTTCCTTACCCTGCTTGTGATTGCTTTCAAATAAGTAAAGAAAATCCTTAAAAATAAAAATAAATAAAGTTGTAGGGAGGGACAACTGGCTGACTCAGGTTGGTAGAGCTGTGACTTTTGATCTCAGAGTTGTGAATTCAAGCCCCACATTGGGTGTGGAGATTACTTAGAAAAATAAAGGGGCGCCTGGGTGGCTCAGTGGGTTAAAGCCTCTGCCTTCGGCTCAGGTCATGATCCTAGGGTCCTGGGATCGAGCCCCGCATCAGGCTCTCTGCTCAGTGGGGAGCCTGCTTCCCCTTCTCTCTCTGCTTGCCTCTCTGCCTACTTGTGATCTCTCTCTCTGTCAAATAAATAAATAAAATCTTTAAAAAAAAAAAAAGAAAGAAAAATAAAATAAAATCTTAAAAAAATTGTGGGGAACACATAGCTGCTCTATCTATGCCCAGGTTTTTCCCCTCTCCCCTGCCACTGCAGCCAACACACTGACATACACATAACTTGCAACCAAACGGTTAGAATTAACTTAACATCTGACCTACCTCTACTTCTGAAACTAAGGATACACCATATGCTAATTAATTGAATTTAAATAAATTAAATTTAAAAAAATAAATGTCCAAAAGAGAAAAAAAAAAAAAAGAATGTTCTTAGTAGGATAATTTGTAAAAGACCCAAACTGGAAGCAATCAAACATCTGTCTGAAGTGGAATGGATAAATAATAATTCAGTCACCTGATGGAATATAGCATAACAAGGGTAATGAATGAACCATAATACAGGAAACAGCATAGATGATGCTCACAGATGTAATATTGAGAGAAAGAAACCGGACATGAAGGAGGATGATTTCACTTCAAAAAGTCAAAAACAGACAAAAACTAATCTGTGCTGTTAAAACGTGGGATGTTGAGTATCCTTCAGAGGGGAAGGTGGTGACTGGAAGGAGAACAAGGAAGCTTCTGGAGTTCTAGTGATGCTGTGTTTCTTTGCTGTGACATGGCCATATTCACTTTGCAAGATTCAATAAGCTATACATTTAGGATCCGTGAACTTGGCGGTGTGTATTTTATACTTCTATAACATTTACATTTAACTACTAATAGCCTACAATTGACTGAAAGCCTTACTGGTAACAAACAGTCAACACATATTTTCTATGTTATATATATTATATTCTGTACTCTTACAATTAAATAAGTTACTGAAAAGAAAATTTTATTAAGAAAATCATAAGGATGAGAAAATACATTTACAGTACCGTACTATTAAAAAAAAAAATCCACATATAAGTGGACTTGTGCAGGTCAAACTTGTGTTGTTCAAGAGTCAACTACATTATGAAAATTAAACAATTGTGGAATCCTTAGAGATGCTTCAAGTTCACAAAATACAGGCTTAATACTTCCATTAAATGGTTTATAAACTGATACAGAAGAATCAAGGATATGATTTTAGTGAGTGCCTTGACTGTTCACTTTTCTTTTTAATGGTCTTTTTTAAGATTTTGAAAGCTCTGTGGTGCCTGTGTGGCTCAGCCCAGTAAGCATCCGACATTTGATATCCTTTGAGGTTCTGATCTCAAGGTCTTGATCTCAGGGTCATGAGGTCCAGTCATGTAGGGCTCTGCTCTTAACAGGACGTCTGCTTGAGATCCTCTCCCTCTGCCCTCCCCGCCCCCGCCCCCCGCTTGTGCGTGTGCACGTCCCTAATGCTCACTCTCTCGCACTCTCTCCCAAATAAATAAATAAATCTTAAAAAAAAAGGCCTTAAAGTCCTTTAAATGCCACCTTTGGTAATTAAAATTGAGATCTCTGGCCCTCGTAAAAATTTTTTAAGTACATCTAATAAGTTTTATTGACTAGCAAAGTGAAATTCACCTTGGTGTGAAAGGTTGAACTGTAAGCCCATTCTTAGTAAGACAAGTACTCAGAGATTGTTGCATATTCTCTTGTTTGATCACTTTCACGACTTATGATCTAAATTTTTTGGTTGAAAACTACATTTAGAGTTGTCATTTTATCCTTTGCCAGCATTATTTTTCAATTTTTGCTTTCATTTGGTCTGGGATAACATTTTATTTCATGTTTATATATATATATATGAATTTTTTTTTAGGTGGCTATGAAAGGCTTATATTTTCAAAAGAGTTCTACAAATGAAGAAATAACATTTGTATTTCAAGAAAGGGTAAGAAAAATGGTTTAATTATTAAAAGAAAAAGGTAGTTTATTTTCTATATGTAATAGAACCAGTTTTAAATGACCTGTTATAAGTTATTTTGAGTAGAATTGAGTAAAAATTACTTAAATGAAACTTACAAACTCCTTTAATCTTATGTGAAAATGGTGCTCCGTATTATAACTATATATTTTAAAGAGTTGCTTCAAAAGAGTTTTTAGTTCCTCAGGGTGGTGGTATAAAACATACTAGGAAAACAAAAAAAGACAAAAAAACAAAAACAAAAGCAAACAAACAAAAAAACATATTAGGAAAACAGAATAATCTTGATAGTCTTATATGTTGCAAAATTAACCCAACCTATTCAGGATACCACAATAATATGAGTATTCAGATTGTAGCGATATTTCAGAAAATATTTCTCCCGTGTTGTAAAATGAAAGAGATGGAAAAGCATTGTTTTCCACACCAAATTCTGAGCTTTGCAAAATTACCTCATTCGCTAAACTCTTAATTGTCCCCCGTTTTTGCCCACTTTAAGAACACGTAATAGAATTTTCATATACTGGTGATTGTTTGAAAGGTTTGTGGCAAGCCAAAATCATTCCACTGTCAACTCAGGGCCCAAAACTAAGTGCTGTATTTATTTCATGATAGTAATAAGAATTTCTGGATCATGAACACAATCCAGTTTTTCTGTTATCTTTTACTAACTCCTATATTAGTTAGGTCAGGAGTCAAAATCTCAGACAGTTTGTCTTCTACCATTGAGTCAGGATGAAGGTCTCAGAGGTTTAATTGGCTCTTGGGGAGAATCGTATATAGGTTCATACCATCATGAGTAAAATCCACACGTTTATCAATAATATTGAGTATCTTCATAATATCACCAAATACTATCAAATCTGAAACTTAAAAAGAGATACCCCCAGAGTATTGTGTTCAAGTCAAATAAAATATTGATCTTTTTGATAGGTCGTAGGAGGGGCTACAAAAGTAGCTATTCTTACCTAGCTTTTGATCTCATTTTTGGCCATATCAGGAGTTGAGGGGAATATTTTAATTATTGGTACCAGCATATAGGTTATTTGGCAGAAGTGATACTGTATTTCATAAATAATACAGGTGGGTGACATTGAGTGCCTGAGTCGTGAATGATTCTTTCCCTTTGAAGTTATATCTAGCTGGAATAGTGGGGTAATTAAGATCTGTTAGGTTTGTATTTTGACCCCACAATCCCATGGGGCATGCTGAAATGTCTAAGACAGATGTTAAATAAGAGATACACAAGTAACACCAAGCAACTTCATTTATAGCATTAAGAAATTACAAAATCAGTGAAGGCTATATGTCATGCGTATAAGGATATCCCTGTATGTGTGAAGAGTTGATGCTTTGAGATTGTTTAGATTGAAATAAAGTACAGTATTTGTTGTTCTCCTTTTTACCCTAAAAATTTATTGCCTACACATATATCCACGTTGGTATCTATACATTTTTAAAATAACTATGGCTTTTTAAACATTTTACTGCAAAATTCTCCTTCTATTTTTTTATTATTATTATTATATACTATGGGATAATTACTTGTGGCTTTTTCAGTTAAGTTGGCTGTAAGATTTGGGGTCTGTTTAGTTTTGTTCAATTATGTATGACGATTTTCACAACAGAAGGGCATGTTCTCAAAGGAATGTGTTATTTGGTTCTAGGAAAATCTTCCTGTTGTAGAGGATAACTATGTGAAACTTCAAGTTAAAGCTTGTGCTTTGAGCCAGATAAATACAAAGGTATGATGCTTTTATTCTGACCAAAAGTCAAATGAGAGTTTCCTGATACTTTTAGTGTACAAATATATAATGATAACTGACTTCTGAGTGCCAAAAAATTAACATCCTTAGAAGACTAAAGTAGCTAGGGGAAAAAATGTAATGTCGGTTTGTGTGTTTCTTTATTAAATTATTATCTAGGGTGCCTGGGTGTTTCAGTCATTAAGCATCTGCCTTCGACTGAGGTCACGATCCCAGAGTCCTGGGATCGAGCACCACATCCAGCTCCCTGCTCAGTGGGAAGCCTGCTTCTCCCTCTCCCATTCCCCCTACTTGTATTCCCTCTGTCACTGTGTCTCTCTCTGTCAAATAAATAAAATCTTTAAAAAAAGAAAGGAAGGAAGGAAGGAAGGAAGGAAGGAAGGAAGGAAGGAAGGAAGGAAGGAAGGAAGGAAGGAAGAAAGAAAGAAAGAAAGAAAGAAAGAAAGAAAGAAAGAAAGAAGAAAGAGCAGAAAGAAAAATAAATTATTATCTAACTGAAGTCAGACATTTTATATTATTATATGAAAATATTTTATAAACTCCTTTACATTGTGAGAATTTATAATTATTAAGGCCTGTTAAGGAAGAAATTACTTATTTTTAAAGATTTTATTTATTTATATGAGAGAGAGAGTGCACAAGCAGGGAAGGGGCAGAAGGAGAAGCAGACTCCCAGCTGAGTAGGGAGCCTGACATGGGGCTCCATCCCAGGACCCTGATATCATGACCTGAGCCGAAGGCAGACACTTAACTGACTGAGCCACCCAGGCACCCCAAGGAAGAAATTACTTTTATAAATACAGTAAAAATAAACCTAGAAATCTAATCAATGATTTATTCACTATTCTGTAGGTATTTCTAGTTAATGTCTTTAGAAAGGGTTCATATTCATATTCTTCTTGTCATTTCTCTTTGTCTTTCTCTTGCTCATACTTAATACATCCCCAACCTCATACCTCATACCACCCCACAGTAATCGTCCATTATTGACAGGAAGTACGTGAAAAGTCTTCAAATAGTAAAGTGTGGTTCAATGTGCCATGATAAATAAAGCAAGTCCATTTACTCAGTTTTGTAAAGATTAATACTTTACCTCTATTGGACCCTTAACTTACTGGATTATAATGCCATCATAATTTCTAGGAATCTAAAAGTTTTCTGCGATAGTGACATTTAGGAAAATTACGGAACAAGGTCATAGGTTTCCATTGCACAGGAGCGTGACTTGAGAAGCGAATTAGTCAGATGCCTTGAAATCCTTTCACCAGAAATGCTAGTACTTAGTATTCCTTGTCTGCCAAGTTCTATGTTCAGACCATCCAAGGTGTTCTTTTTAAAACTATGAAAAATTCGTTGAAATCCCCAGTCTCGGAAAATTATCTCTATGTCTAACAAAGAAATAGTAAATTAGAGTAAAATCAATTTAATGAAATATTGCCCAACTATGAAACATAATGGTTATAAAAACTGTTTAGTAATGTAAGAAAATGCTTGTGGTAGATGAAGGACACAGGATGCAATTGTTTTGTTGTTTTGTTTTTTGTTTTGTTTTTTTAAAGACTGTATTTATTTGACAGAGAGCAAGAGAGCGCAAGCAGGGGGAGGGGCAGACGGAGAGGTGGAAGCAGGCTTTATCCCAGGACCCTGAGATCATGACCACTGGATGCAATTGTGACATGATTAAAGCTCTGTAAAAGTCCGCATGGAAGAAATATTGTAGAACACCCCATATTTCTATAAGCATGTCATAAGAACATCTTAGGAAAAGCGTAAAGTTCCACATTGAAAAAGAGACTTTTCTGGCAATCAGGTATATACAGGTGATCAGAAAATTTTAAAATAAAGGAAATATACAAAAGAATTATTTCAATTTATTCTTCTTGTGGTTCCTACAATCCTATATCTTTAAATATGCCTAGCATCTCTAGTATGATTATAAAAGCATACATGGCAGGAACTTAAGCTATAGGTTTATGTACACTCTGCCACTTTAAAAGTCAAGTACGTAATTGGTTCAGAATCCAACAAAATACTTACCTCTTAAAAAAAATTTATCCTTGGGGCTCCTGGGCGGCACAGTCAGATGGGCGTCTGACTCTTGGTTTCAGCTCAGGTCGTGATCTCAGAGTCATCAAGCCCCATGTCAGGCTCCATGCTCAGCAGAGAGTCGGCTTGAGATTCTCTTTCTCCCTCTCTTTGTGCCCCTCTCTCTCATACTCTCTCTCTCTAAAAAAAGTAAATAAATAAATCTTTAAAAAATAATAATCTATCCTTGAAAAAAAAAGAAGCTCCAGTCTGAAATTATATGGCACTTTCCCTTATGTTATATCCATCACTTTTTCCTGCCTGCCCCTTACCTAAGACTTGTGAGAAAGATGTGGGAATGGAGAATCTTTTGTTCTCTTTGGCTGCATCCCGTTTATTCAATGTCCTCTCCAAACTCCCTTCGCCCCACCAGAACGAAGTGACTGGTAAAAAGTATTTAGTCAAACAAGAAGAGTTTTGGCCATTATTTCCCTTCATACTGGGCAAGTAACAATGCTAAACAAAGGATGTTAATGGTGATTTGAATAATAATACCCATATACAAATTCTACAGATCAACTAATTACTCTGCAAACTCTTGGTTTCCTACTATAGAAACTTATTTTGTGAAGTTATTTGCTTTGTCTTAACTCCAAAAATTAAATCGTATTTGCTTTTTCCATGGTCTGATTTTTGCTCTTGTTTTCCTTATATGAGAAGAGGCCAGGAGTTATTCTAACAATAAACAGTCTTTGTCATGATTTAGCTTCTGACAGAAATGAAGATGGAGAAAGATTTCTTTCCTGTTGGGAGAGAAATTGCTGGAATTGTGTTAGATGGTAAGTTTATAGATGTAAATATCTGTACTTATTTTCTAAGATGAAAGAATTAAATGGGAGCTAATTGATTTACCAGTACATAAAATTATGTATACTTCCTCAAATGTGATATTTAATTGTACAGAAATGTTTCCCCTTTTTAATTAAAAAGAAAAGTGGAACTTAATTGGTTTTTTTAAATTTTTATTTATGTATCTTGTAATTTTAAAAAGCTTATTAGAGTTTAGTAAATATTTGGGGATTATATGTTTAAATCCATGAGTAATCATATTCAGTGAAATGACCAATGTTGTTCTTTTTATAATGTTTACAAACCATAAATTACTTCTGTGCTTGGCGTTGGGCCAAAATTTATAATAATAGTAACTACATTCATATTCAATTTTCCAAATTTGCCTAAAATTGAGCATTTAAAAGCAGTCTGCTCGTGCAAAAATGGGTTCTGGAGAGAAATAAGCAGTAAGATTTTATGATTGCCTTAAATCAAAAAAACTTTTTTTGAAGTTTCATTTAGTAAATAATGGTTTTAATATGCAAGACAGTAAGCCTAAGTATTTGAGATATTTTGTTTCTAAATAGACCTACTATTCATGTTCATTGCTTATAGGCAGTTCATGATCAGTCAGTATGTTTGCTCTTTCTGCAGATGTGAATGAATGAATGAGAATGTAATGTGGGTTAGACTGAGTTTTACCTGTGATTTTAATCTGTAATATATTTTACTTTCTCAGTGTTTTCTTCAGATACAGCTAAATCATAATTCCATTTCCTCTTTCTTCTGCTCAGACTGTAGGAAAATAAAAGTAAGAATTCTAATAGCCAGAACACGATCATTGTCATGTCATTTAATTCATTCATTCATTTATCTACACCACATTTTGTGAGCGCTTGCTAAGTGCCTGGAATATTAACTGAGACAAAGTCCCTGCCCTCAAAGAATTTACTATCTAGGGGAAAGACAGATACATCCACATGAGCAGATAATTATGAGAGCTCAGAAGAGAGCTACCCAGCCCAGCCAGAAGAAACAGGAAGGGCTTCTTGGGTACAATAACCAGACACGAAGGAGGAGAATCATACTCAGCACAGAGGATAACATGAACAAAGACCAAAGCAAGTAATAATGTGATGTAGTATAGGAATTACAAAGTATGGTGTTGCCAGAGCTAAAGCAAAGTTCTGGGCAGGGGTCAAGATACTTGACAGCAGAGAAACATTTTGTCAAGAAAATTGTCTTCAAAAATAGCAGAATAAAAGATAACAAAATATTTTAATGATATGAACACCGATTCCTTACCTCCAAAATATGAGGCTGGAGGGTAGACAAGGGCCAGAGCCATAATGAGCCTCATATATCAGATTGGGTTTTAGGAAGATTATTGGTGTGGCCATATGAAGGGTACTTTTGAGGGTGTAGGCAAGAGGACTGGTCAGGTCATAGACTAACAGGCAAGAAATGACAAGAGTCCATAACCTAGATAGTGATGGCAGAGGTGTGTGTTGAAGAAATACTGAGGAGGTAAAGTCAGCAGGATTGAATAATTATAACAGGAGAATAAAAGCAGGTTTAAGAGTGATTTACCCGATTCTGGTTAAGGTATGAATTGATGCCAATAATTGAGAAGGGAAAGGGATCTGATTTGGAGGAAGATGGTGAGTTTAGATTTATACTTGTTGAGTTCAAGGTACATGAGTGACATCTCACCGGAGAGGTCTGTTAAGCCGTTGTGTGAGTTTAAGCTCAAAGATGAGAGAGTTCTTGCTAGAAATGTATATATTTGAGAGTTATCCGCATGTCATTTGTATTTGAAATCAGAGTTAATGAGCTGACTCAGGCAGAGAGTAGAAATGGAGGAGGCCACTCTTTGGGGGACAACTGAAAGGAGTGTGAAGGAAGCCAGTTGAAAAGGATCAGAATGATCCCAGGAAGACCTGGATCAATAGCTGAAGGGAAAGGGAAAAGCATAATGCATCAGAAGCCAAAAATATTGGGGGATGATGGCACGGGAGGGATCCAAAGAACGCAAACTGAAAAGAGGATTCAAAAGTAGGACTATCAAACTTAGAGTTGCTTGCGGAGTCCCAACAGATGAGCTCTGGAACCATCTTGCCCATAGCCAGCCAAAGAGGCCACTTCCAGATCCCTGGCTTCCATCTTCCTTCATTGTGTTACCTTAGTTTCATTGTCTGTTAACTAGGAATAATAAAACCTACATCATGGGTTAAATGTGATGAAGATCAAATGTGATACTGCAAGTAGGCATTCAACAATGTTTGGGTTTTTCCCTTCCTTTCTTCTTGTTACTATTTCAACAAAAATATTCTAAAGAACTGGCTGTTGGTAGAGGCTCTTTCTCTATGCGTGCAGAGAAAATGTAACCAAGAAATTTCTTGACACCAGTCTGAATATATTTCTATAATCCCAAATCAGAGTAATTCTATGCATGACTCTTACCAGAATCTGCCATCGTATGTGTAAGGTTCTGTACCTAAAATAATGATTTGGTTCACCACAGGAGGGGTGGAAAGTGGTGTAACCATCGTAAGAGCTGCAGAGTGGAATATTTTCCCTTATTCCTTCATCCTTAGCTAAATAGACATCCTTCTCTGTGGTGTCAATAGCCTCATAGCCCAGATTTTGTGGCGAATTGTGTGCAGAATCTAGATTTGAGCTGCCTTAATTACTGACCATCAGAATGTCCTAGAAGTTCTTGGCATTTTCTCTGAGTTAGTGACTTTTTTATAAACCCATGGATTTATTTTAATAGTTTAGGAAGAGTGGTATTTAATGACCTCACAATACAAATTGTTGATTTTCTCTCCTCTTTAAGTTGGAAGCAAAGTATCATTCTTTCAACCAGATGATGAAGTCGTGGGTAAGTTATGATTTATAATCCTATTTATTTATAATCCTATTGCAAATCATCTGTTTTCCTGTCATCTCTTCTTTTTCTAAAACAACTATTAATGTTTATTGTGTTATTGTGTGCTTTGTATAGAAGGATACACATATTCTGATTTTTGTACTTTGTTCACAAATATCCACTGATGAATAAAATCGGGAGTTTAAACTCAATAGCAGAATATTTAAAACTTTCTAATATTTGACTATTGAACAATATTATAGATGGAAATATGATCATAGGTGTTACTGTGGTTGGCGCAGCCCTTTCCTGACAGGACCCCAGTCTCTGACTAGACTGAAGATTCTGGAAAACACAGTGACAGGTCACCTGCTTGAAAACCGCTGACTGACTCAGCTGTGTGGCAACTCCGCTCTCCATATCCAGCTTGCATTTCCCAGAGCTGCTCCCCCACTACTCTCATAAAACCAAAAGTTTACTGGAAACCCTTGGTTTATTGGTTATTTTAAAAATCCATAGTGAATACTATTCTGCAAATACATGTACTTATGCTATTATATCCTAAACAGTTACACAAACAAATATGACTTTAGTTGTTGTCTTGAAAATTATCATTTCTGTATGGAAAATATTCATAGAAAGATACTCACACTTAGAAAGTATTTAATTTTTTGGTATGCTCGAAGTTGTTAAGAACAGATTTGTAAGAAGTTTTCACCAGCTTTTTATGGTATTGCCTTTGACTCGTGTATTTTTGTGGAGAGTTTATTATTTCTGTGTTTCTTAAATTTTTTTATTCATCCAAGAAGTCAATGACACTGTGTTACTCAAGAGACCAAAAATAAAAGCAGACTGGCATAGAGGAAAATGGGATTTTACTAGAAGCATCTTATAGAACCAAACTGTGGGAAGATAGCTGTGCATCAGGGACAATTTTAATGAGGAACTCAGGTGCCCCAAAGACTCTGACTTGGCTCTGTACGTCGGACACCATCTTTACCAGCGCTCAGAGGTGACAGAAGAGGGAGAAAAAGAAATACAGCGTTCATGACACAAATGAACAGTCCACTTCCCTTCCATACTTCCGAGGGCTCTCCCTTCCCCACACTAATAATTACTGGAATCTTCCTCAAAACTCTAGTGAACAAAATGTAGACTAATACTTAGCAGCATCTCATTAGGAATGAATTCATTATGGGATTGTTTCCCTTAAGTTTCTCCTGTTAATTTCCAGGAATTCTGCCCCTGCATTCTGAAGACCCTGGACTTTGTGAAGTTGTTAGAGTGCACGAGCATTACTTGGGTACGTGCCAGTCTTTTGCAGCTCATGTAAGTCTTGCATCATTGCTGTATGTGGTACTTAGTAACATTGCGATGTTTTTGCATCTACCTTGCATAATAAATAACTGTTGGCTGGTCACATGAATACTGCTAGCTCATATTTAGTATCCATAAAATTCATATTCAGACCAAACAGCATATAGACCTTTAAGTTTCACTTATACTGCAGTGGTAAGAGGTTTGAATAGTGGTTTCTTCTTTGGCTCTGAAATGATATCCCTGGTCAGAATTTTTTTTTAATTGAAGGATAGTTGGGGGCGCCTGGGTGGCTTAGTGGGTTAAAGCCTCTGCCTTCGGCTCAGGTCATGATCTCAGGGTCCAGGGATCGAGCCCCGCATTGGGCTCTCTGCTCAGGAGGGAGCCTGCTTCCCCCTCTCCCTCTGCCTGCCTCTCTGCCTACTTGTGATCTCTCTCTCTCTGTCAAATAAATAAATAAAATCTTAAAAAAAAAAAGAATCGAAGGATAGTTGGCATACAATGTTATATTAGTTTTAGGTGGAGATTTTTTTTTTACTTCTTATTCTTGGTTATCAGTTAAAACTAAAAATATATAAAAGCTAGATAATATGTGTAGAGTCTGAGGAAAGAATCAAGAACACTTGTCTTTGGTTTCTATTGCTAATATATTTTGACCAGTTGTTTAGTTTAACTGAAATATTAATTTTTCCTATAGTAATTTACTTCTTGAATATTTAAAATAAATATAAACACACACACTTCAGGAAACCATAGTGAAAAGATGCTGTATCTCCTTAGTAATCAGGGAAAGGCAAGTTAAAACCACGTCAGGATACTGTTAAGCATCCACATGATTAACAAATTTTATAAAGTCTAACCATCCCAAGTGTTGGCAAGGATGTGAAGCAATGGAACCTTTTATGCACCAGTAGTGTAAATTGATATAAAAAGGGGGCATCTGGCTGGCTCAGTCAGTACAGCATTTGACTCTTGATCTCAGGGTTGTAAGTTCAAGCCCCACGTTGGGTGTAGAGATTACTTAAAAATAAATAAATAAAATCTTTAAAAAAAAAAAAAAAGATAATTTAGCATTATCTAAATAAAAGTAATAATGTATATACTCTAGACCTAATAATTCTGATGGTAGTTTTATACCTCCCAGAAACTCGATGTGGACGAGTAGATAAGCCCAAGAGTTCCTAATACCACAGTTTATAACGGTGGAATGGAAACAACCTGAATGAATGTTCTTCACCAGGAAAATGGGTAACTAAAGATATTCCTAGATTGTAATTCACTTGGCAGTGAAAATCAATAAACAACAGCCAAACATATCAAGATGGACGAATCTCATAAACTGTTGAGGAAAGAGAGTAAGTTGCAGAAGAATACAATATGATACCGTATATTTCTGTAAAGTTCAAAAACATATAAAATTAAACATATCTTATTTAGGAAATAAAGAAAACAAGGATGAAAATTCAGGTGTAATCTTAACTTTGTGGGCAGAAGAAGAGGACGTGATTAGAGTGGATCCATAGGACTTTGGTGGTGCTTCTAATCAACTGTTTCTTATGCTAGGATTTATGTTATTCTTCATTTCTTATCAATAGGCCAACATGTACTCTTTTGTATTCTTGAACTATTTCATTAATATTTTCCCTGAGTTTATTCTTAAATGATATAATTTCTAATCAGACTTTGTGGTGACAGAAAGCCAAATTGGATTTTGGATTATTAAAAATAGTTAACTTACACATTTGAGTTATACAGTAATTTGAACTAGGCTAGCAAGTCTATGGCATTTTATTTCTAAAGTTGCAAACTGTAAATAGTTTATATTTAACTTAATGACACAGGTCTAATATTCCCAGATAAAACTGTATTATTTTATTAAAACTTAATTTCAGGGGCATCTAACTCTTGATCTTGGGGTAATGAGTTCAAGCCCCATGTTGGGGATAGAGTTTACCTAAAATTAATTTCAAAAGGCATTTTTCTGGAAATCTGAGGCCTGGGTAAATTAAACCTAGACATGGAGCCAAGTATGTGTCTTCCTTTGAAAGATAAAGCTCACTTTCAAATACCATACTATGAAAGTCTCTGATCCATAGCTATTTTGATATTATACAATTTGAAAATTGAGGATCACAACTGGCTTTTTTACAAGTAACTATACTATTTTTGACCCCAGAATTTCCCTGGGCCTTATTTCACCTGTTCTTTTGAGAACCTTGTAACTATGGAGTCAAATAAAACCTTTCATTTGGATTCGCCAGCTTGAGTTTTGACTAACTCCCCTAAACTAAATTGATACAGAAAGTTAACTATTGAAAAACAAACCCAAAAAGGCCCAGTCGTTGTTTTTTTTCTTTCTTTCTTTTTTCTTTTTTTCTTTCTTTTTCTTTCAAGATTTGGCATGATTTATACCCATTTCCATCATGTACTTACCAATTGTTTTTTAATAACAGCTTCATTGAGATATAATTTACATATCACAAAATTCACCTTTGTAAATCATAGAATTCAGTCATTTTTAGTATATTCACAAAGTTGATCGACCCTTATCACTAATTTTAGAACATTTCATCACCCCAAAAAAACCTGCATTCCCACTGGAAATTATTCTCCATTTTTCCTCCACAGCCTCTCAATACCATGAATATACTTTCTCTTTCTATTGATTTGCTTATTCTGGACATTTCATATACATTAATCTTGCAATATGTGGTCTTTTGTAATTGTCTTAATTCATTTAGGTAAAGTTAATGCATTGTGTAACATCTATCCATATTTCATTCCTTTCAGTGGTTGAGTAATACTCTATTGTATGAACATACCACATTTTGTTTATCCATTCATCTATAATTAGATATCAAGGTTGTTTCCACTTTTTTTGGCTATCATGAATAATGCTGATCTGAACATTTGTGTACAAATTTTTGTGTGGATATATGTTTTTATTTCTCTTGGGTATAAACCTAGGAATAGAATTACCAACTCATATAATAACTCTACATTTAACATTTTAAGAAATCAACAAACTGTTTTCAAAATGGCTACAACATTTTATAATTCAACTAACAGTGAATGAGGGTCCCAATTGCTCCTCATCTTCACTACCACTTGTTATTTTCTGCCTTTTTAATTTTAAGCATCCTAAAAGTGATATCTTATTGTGGTTTTGATTTGATTTCCCTAATGACTAATGATGTTGAAAAATTTTCATACTCACTGGACATCTGTATATCTTCTTTGGAGAAATGTCTGTTCAGATCCTGTGCCCAGTTTTCAAATCGGGTTGTCTTTTTTATTGGTAAATTGTAAGAGTTCCTTATATATTCTAGATAGAAGTTTCTTGTCAGAGATGATTGTCAATATTTTCTCCCATTCTAAAGGTTGCCATTTCATTTTCTTATGGTGTCCTTTAAAGCACAGTTTTTAAAATATTGGTGGACTCCAAGTTATTCATATTTTCTTTTGCCTGTTGTGCTTTAGTATTATTTCTAAGAACCCATTGCCTAAGCTAAGTTTACAAATATTTACACCTATGATTTCCTCTAAGAATTTTATAGATTAACTCTTATGTTTGCTTCTGTGATCCATTTTGAGTTAATTTTTGCATATGGTATGAAATAAAGGTCCAACTTTGTTCTTTTTTTTTTTTCATGTAAATATCTACTGTCCCAGAACTTTTGTTGAAAAGTCTCTTGCTACACCCACTGAATTGTCTTCACACTCTTGTTCAAAATCAATTGACCATAGATAGATATATAGATTTATTTCTGGACTCATCCTAGTCAACTGATCTATATATCTATTCTTATGCCAGTCGAAATTGCCTTGATTACAGTAGCTTTGGAATAAGGTTTTTATTTTTCCTTTTTCATATTTAAATTCAATTAATTAATATATGATATATTATTCGTTTCAGAGTAAGAGTTCAGTGATTCATCAGTCTTATATAATACCCAGTGCTCATTACATCACATGCCCTCCTTAATGTCCATCACTCAGTTACTCTATGCCCCCTCCCCTCCCTGCCAGCGACCCTCAGTTTGTTTCCTGTGATTAAGAGTCTCTTATGGTTTGTCTCCCTCTCTGATTTCGTCTTGTTTTATTTTT
>CM052898.1:183040547-183116492 GCA_028534135.1 Potos flavus | reverse complement strand
TTTCCATAGTGTGGCTATTGTAGACATTGCTGCTATAAACATTGGGGTGCAGGTGCCCCTTTGGATCACTATATTTGTATCTTTGGGGTATATACCTATAAAGAACTTATCAAACTCAACACCCAAAAAGCAAATAATCCCATCAAGAAATGGGCAGAAGACATGAACAGACATTTCTCCAAAGGAGACATACAAATGGGCGACAGACACTTGAAAAAATGTTCAACATCACTTGGCATCAGGGACATACAAATCAAAATCACAATGAAATACCACCTCACATGAGTCAGAATGGCTAAAATTAACAAGTCAGGAAAGACAGATGTTGGCGAGGATGTAGAGAAAGGGGTCCTCTTACACTGTTGGTGGGAATGTAGGCTGGTACAGCCACTCTGGAAAGCAGTATGGAGTTTCCTCAAAAAGTTGAAAATAGGGGCACCCTGTTGGCCCAGCTGGCTATCCATCTGCCTTCGGCTCAGGTCATGATTTCAGTGTCCTGGGACTGAGCCCTGTGTTGGGATCCCTCCTCAGCAGGGAATCTGCTTCTCCCTCTCCCTCTGCCACTCCCCCCACCCACTTGTGCTCTCTTTCTCTCTCTCAAATAAATAAATAAAATCTTTAAAAAAAAAAAAAAAAGTTGCGAATAGAGTTACCCTACAACCCAGCAAAAAAGACCTGTTCTTTTAGGTGTTGCTGAATACTGGAGATTTATAAATTGGACTAGAAGGAGAAAAGCAAATTAGAACATCAGTTTCCTAGCTATAAAGGTTAAACTAAGACAAGCAAACCACACAAATGACCTTTTATTTTCCTACAGATCAGGAGGACTGTAGTCCAAAAATCCATTCATAAAGAAAACAATTCCAGATATTCCTTGAGAAAAAAAATATAGTAAAATGTTTCTTTAAAAGAGGAACGTTAAGAATGGCCACTTATTGTGCCCACACAGTCAAACTAGGTAGTCTAAGCCCTGTTGCAGCTCCAATATTTTGTAGAAGAGGAAACAATTTCAGTATGTTCCCTGAAGATTTACGGAAGGAAATATTCAGTTTAGCACAACTATATTTTAGTTTCTGTTAATTCTTTAGTGATTTTTTTTTTTTAAATGAAAGTTGGGCACTCAGTCACCTTCAGATAAGTCTATTCTTTTACCAAACCAAAGAATTAGGTTCCAAACAACTTCCCCCAAAATGTCTTATTAATCCTGCTACAGTATATTAAAGATAAAGTTAAGAAGTTGAGTAAATCGTCAACTTTTGTGCTTTCAGTTCTTAAGCTGTTTAGGTCAGACATAAAAATAATTTTTTTCATTCAAAATTTCGTACACATTTTCAGAATTATTTTTTTGAAGCTAAAGTAGAAAAAATTGAAATTATAGTTCTTGGGTTTGATATGCTATTATTATGATCCCTGCCCGACTCTTTTATTTATATTTTTAGTTTTTTACAACATAGTAAACACTTGTGGACCACCTAACACAAAAGCAAGGATCTCAATATTAAACCACATGTTACCATGCACTGTTAGAGCCTTTGCTATTTCAATGTAGTTTTATTACTGTTACCTTTTTTTAAACGACTACATGTTCGGTTTTTGTTTCTGGTTTGTTTGTTAAGATTTATTTATTTATTTGGGGGGTGGGGCAGAGGGAACAAGAAAATACTGAAGCAGACTCTGCTGAGCATGGAGGCTGATGCAAGGGTTGATCTCAGAATCCCAAGATCACCACCTGGGCCAAAACCAAGAGTTGGCCACTTAACCGACTGTGCCACTCAGGCACCCCTACATGTTTGATTTCTTAATGAAAATACAGGTAGTCCCAACTCTTATAATGGAAGATGTTCCCCCCAAAACATAAGTAAACTGTAGGTACCTTGAGTGTGCACTGCTAGAGTTGATGTGCTTTCGAGTCAGACGTTCAGCTTTATTAGCTGTGTGAACCCAGACAAATTACCCTGAGCCACATTTTATAATCAAGAAAATTGGGAGAATATGTATCTTAAAGAGTTTGGTAAAAAATAAATTACCATGTGTGAGTGGTATCACTTGGTGCTCTATTTTAATGCCTTGCTTGTCTGAACATTTTCAACATATATGCATGGGTGCTCTCTCCCCCTCTAGATGGCACTAGTTGTTGGTATGTGCAATGCAGACTGTCCTATGCTGCACTGTCTCAAATTCAGAGGGAAAATACTTGAGAGAGCTGGCCAGGACTACGAAAGTGTTATAAAGTTGATTTTAGGTAAAATGAGAAAGGATTGCTTTTACTGTGAAAATAATCACATTGGGTGTACAAAATAAAAACCTAAAAATTAAAGAATTAAATGTATTAAGGAATAGCTTAATGGTCAGATCAAATAGAGCTCTTTAAGCTATATTAGGAGTTTACATTTTGTTTCAAGCGCAGTGGAAAGCCGTGGATGAACTGAGCCAACATCGAGTCAGACAATCCACTGAGACACCTAGGCGCCCTGCCATTGAACTTTAAACAGAGAAGTGTTAGCATGTTATGTATGTTTTTAAATATCATTCGGGGGGCACCTGGGTGGCTCAGTCAATTAAGCGTGTGACTCTTTTTTTTTTTTTTTAAGATTTTATTTATTTTTTTGACACCGAGAGACACAGTGAGAGAGGGAACACAAGCAGCGGGAGTGGGAGAGGAAGAAGCAGGCTTCCCACTAGAGGGAGCCCCGTGCGGGGCTCAATCCCAGGACCCTGGGATCATGACCTGAGCCAAAGGCAGAGGCTTAACAACTGAGCCACCCAGGCTCCCCAAGCATGCGACTCTTGATCTCAACTCAGGTCTTCATATTAGGGTGTTAAGTTCAAGCCCCTCATTGGGCTCCATGCTGAGCATGGTGCCTACTTTAAAAAAAAAAAAAAATCATTCTGATACTAATGTTTTCAAAAAACACCATTAGGGAGATTGAAAAGAGAAGACATAAAGTTGAAAATAATATTTATAACACATAAGCAATTCATCTAGAATATGTTTTTAAATTCCTATAAATCAATCAGAAAAAGACAACACAACAGAAAAATTGATAAAACACTTAAACAGTCATTTCCTAAAAGGAATTCCAGGTGGCCAGCAAACACAGAACGGTGCTCAACGTTGGCAGTCGTGAGGGAAAAGCAAGTTAAAATCACGATAAGAAAGCATTACACACCCAAATGATTGGTAAGAATGTGTAAGCGTGCCAGGGGTTGACAAGGATGTTCACAGTAACGAGCTCTGTTACACAGCTATGGGAGAATGAATTCAGACAGCCACTTCCGGAGTATGTAGTCAAGTCGAAGGTTGTATACATGCGACCTGGGATTTCCATTCACTTGTACTGTCCTAGAAAAAACCCATGTGACAGCGTAATACCATCTTTTATAGGAGAGCATTCTTAGCAGCACTGTTTATAACTGACGCAAACTGAAAACAACACGCATCCTCCTCGACTGGAGGGTGAATCACCAAATGAAAGTGTTCTCACGTACTGGAATGCCATAAAACACCAGAAAAAGGAAAGAACTATAGCCACGTTTATAAAAGTGGGTGTGTCTCAATGTCAAGGGAAAAAAGCAAGCTAGAAAAGAGTGCCTATGCCTATGATTCCATTTAGTTAAAGTTCCAAAACAGGCCAAACGCAATTACATGTTTAGAAGGCGTCCGTGGGTCGTAAATGAATGTGGTGAATGAGAACCGAAGTTAGCATGGTGGCAACCTCTGGTGGCAGAGACTGGGCTGTGCGTTCTCTAGACCGGGATGGGGATTACATGTATATTTGCTTTGTATTCATCCACCCATCTGTACTTTTGTTCCATGTACTTTTCTGCATGTGTTTTATTTCACAGTATAATGTTTAAAAATACACGCACACCGGCTCCTATGCTGAGGGTGCCTTATGTATGGGCGAGAATGGAACTAGGGAAACCAAAACGTAGACAAAAGATAACAGGAGTAGTGGTTTGGACCAGGGCCACGGGGGGAGGGGAGATGGAGAGAGAGACAGATCCAGCAGGCAGGACTAAGAGGGCTTGCTAATTGGTCGCTTCCTCTTGTTCTTTGTGACAGTTCACAAACCAGAAAAAGTTACGTGGACAGAAGCTGCCGGAACCATTCGGGATGGAGTACGAGCCTATACAGCTCTGCATTATCTTTCTCATCTCTCTCCTGGAAAATCAGTCCTGATCATGGATGGAGCAAGTGTAGGTGCTAATAGTTCTGCTAAGAAATGGATCAAAATCCACTAAACTTAGGAAACAGACCATCCAGTTACTAATATAATTCTTTGCTGATAGCTTGCCCACTGCCCATTTTGTTAAAATAGGCAGCTTTTATTAATAGATAAAAGACTTCAGTGTGTTTCGTTTCTTATTACTTTGAATCTGCTAGTACATTAAAAAAGCAGACAAACTATGTTTTTATGCCTATTACACAAAGCCTGAAATAGCTCATGAAATCTTTGAAGTCATGCCCCAAAACTCCCTACCAATTTTGTGTATCCTTCACACTTACGTTAATAAGATGTTGCGTTTATAGACAAGTCACATAAGATAAAAAATGTGCTACTGTCAACACATTACACGTATCAGCAAAAAAATTGTTCAAGACACTAAAAATACATAAAAATAGATTATAATCTAAAAATGTTGCAAAACTTGGGGTAAATTTTTGTAGTTTTATTATCTGTCTAGCTGTTGATGAAAATGTTTTTACCCCCTGCTTTTCTTTGCAAAAAAGGCAGAAGTGTCTTTGGCATTGGCTTCAACCTGATGTCCAGCAACAGGATAGTTGTGTTTCCCCGAACTTACCCGTCAAGTCAGCAAAAGGATGGAGCTTTTGAGAGTGCTTTGACCTTTAAAGAGAGATAGCTGGACTCATACATGTATGTGAAATTAGCTTAAAACATCATGCTGACAAGGCCTTAAAAGCCCATTTTTCTCTTTCTGAGGCCAAGTTGCTGAACGCAGCCCTCTATCTTGAAACTATGTGCGACGGTGAGACTGGGTGAGAGCATGTGGCATATGCACCTTTTCCTCCTGAAGAAGAAAGTCAGTCAAATGTCTCAACCTTGTCCATATTTTTTTTCTTCTTCTATCAGATAATATTTAAAAATATAGTAAAGTAGCACTAAACTATTACACTTCATTAAATAGCCTATAAAACAAGTTAGATATGGCCTCTGCCTTAATTATCTATCAACCCATTGTGTATTTTTTTCTACACAGGCACTTGGTATGATAGCTATTCAGTTAGCACACCATAGAGGAGCCAAAGTGATTTCAACAGCAGGCAGCCTCGAAGACAAGCAGTGCCTCGAAAGACTCAGGCCTTCTATAGGTGGGTGATACTACTCAGCACAGGCTTTATAATAGAAAATTTTGAAGAGATAACGCCCTAAAGACTGTCCTCGTAAAACAAAGTCCAAAATCCCAAATGAAAGTCACTGTTAAAATGCACTAAGTCTTCATGCTAAGTCCAAGTTTACCTAAGTGATAGTTTTAATTTTTATTCTTTTTAAACCTACATCTCTTGATGTTTTTTCTTTTTTGCCCCGTTGTTATCAACTTACCCAAGTTTGAATTAGCTGAACTTTGACACAGCTTAACAATACCTGATGCCTCTTTGGTTTTATTCGATAAATCAATATATGTTTGCATCACTCAACCTTTTTTGTTTCTCAACCTCTTTTACTCAGTGATAGACCTCTAAAGTTGTCTGCTTTCTGTGATATGCTAGGGGGGGAAATGATCCACTTAAACAGAAAACACAGGTCAGATATAGTTTATGATGAACAGGATATGGTGGAGACTGGGGAGCTTTTGAAAAGATTGAACCTGAGGACCTAAATGTGAGACCTGAAACCATAAAAGTCCTAGAAAAGAGCACAGGCAGTAATTTCCTCAATATTGGACATAGCAACTTTTTTTCTAAGGGTGTCTCCTGAGGCAAGGGAAATAAAAGCAAAAATAAACCATTGGGACTACATCAAAATAAAAAATTTCTGCACAGCGAAGGAAACAATCAACAAAACTAAAAGACAACCTACTGAATGAGAGAAGATATTTGCAAATGACATCTCTGGTAAAGGGTTAGTATCTAAAATACATAAAGAACTTACACAACTCAACACTCAGAAAAAATAATCCAATTAAAAATGGGCAGAAGACATGAGCAGATATTTCTCCAAAGAAGAAATACAGATGGCCAACAGACACATGAAAAGATGCTCGAGGGCACCTGGGTGGCTCACTGGATTAAGCCTCTGCCTTCAGCTCGGGTCATGGTCTCAAGGTCCTGGGATCGAGCCCCACATCGGGCTCTCTGCTCGGCGGGGAGCCTGCTTCCTCCTCTCTCTCTCTTTCCCTGCTTGCGATATCTCTCTCTCTCTCTCTCTCTCTCTCTGTTAAATAAATAAATAAATCTTAAAAAAAAAAGGATGCTCGACATCACTTATCATCAGGGAAATGCAAATTAAAACTACAATGAGATATCCTCTCACACCTGTCATATGGCTAAAATAAAAAACACAAGAAGCAGCAAGTGTTGGAGAGGATGTAGAGAAATAAGAACCCTCTCACATTATTGGTAGGAATGCCAACTAGTGCAGCCACCTTGGAAAACAGTATGGAGTTTCCTCAAAAAGTTAAAAACGGAACTACCCTATGATTGAGTAATCACACTACTGGGTATTTACCCAAAAAATATAAAACAGTAATTCAAAGGGGTACATACACCCCTTTTTTTTTATTGCAGCATTAATATTTACAATAGCCAAATAACAGAAGGAGCCCAAATGTCCATCGACTGATGAATGGATAAAGAAGATGTGGTACATATATACAATGGAATATTATTCAACTATAAAAAAGAATGAAATCTTGCCATTTGCAACAACATAGATGGAGCTAGAGAGTTTAAAGCTAAGCAAAGTAAGCTAATCAGAGAAAGAAATACCACATGATTTCACTCCTGTAGAATTTAAGAAACAAAACAAATTCACAAAGGAAAAAAGAAAGAAGACAAACCAAGAAACAGACTCTTAACTGTAGAGAACAAACTGAGGTCACCAGGGGGGAAGTAGGTGGGGAGATGGAGGACACAGGTGGTGGGGATTAAGAAGACACCTTGATGACCCCTGAGTAACGTAGGGAACCACTGAATCACTGTATTGTACACCTGAAGCTAATATAACAATATGTTCACTATACTGGAATTTTTAATTAATAAAAAACTACTCAACAAAAAAAAAAGATTGAACCTATCCAAACAACAACGCAACTGGAAAGGAAAAAAAAATAGACTGAAAAAAATCACCAAGAGGAGGAGAAAGCGGAATGGAGAAACAGACGAAGAGACAAGAGGCTGAGCCAAAGTGTGTGGGGCAGGCAGGAAGGAGCGTCGGGTTCATTGAGTGTCAATAGGAATGATCTACCCTGAAGTCCTCAACAACCCTGTCACAGCGAACCAGGGAGCAGCATCTAGAGGATTTAAGCAGCTCGTCCAAGGAGCCACAACTAGATTGGAGTGGGATTTGAACCCAGGCCTGCCTAACATTAAAGCCCATGTTACTTCCATTGTTACCTTATGCTTCTGGCAGAGATAACCAGGACTTGGAAGAAAGGTTAAGGCAGGGACTGAAGAAAGGAGGAAAAAAAGGAAGAAACTAGAAATGAAGGAGGGGAAGAAAGCACGAACAGTTGAAGGGAGAGGTTTCTTATTGGTTAACCCTGCCCTTCCGAGGTCATCCTCACTCCTACCCCCGCCCACCACATCTTAGATCACTGTTGTTCTACACGGCCAGTTGGAACCAGTCGGAACCACACTGAGAGGACTTCTTTTACATGAAGGTGCTAAAAGCTCCGGAAATGAATTATAAACATGTGTCTTCATTTGCCAGTTCAAATGCTAAGATTTTTTTTTTTAATTTCATTGGCTTGTTCTATTGAGATAATACTCTAAAAATAGTTTGGTTTTCACTAACTGCTCAAAATAATCATGCTTTTTTTCCTTAAACTTCAGGGTTTTTCTTCATTTTGGGGAGCAAGTGGGGGAGGGAGCAGGGGGATTTCTATGACTGAAAAAGGATAAAACAGCCTCTAATAGAGATGTACCATATCACACAAATACATTTTTTACATTTTAGCTTTAAACTCTATTAAGTCGAAACATACTTAAGAAATTGCTTCACCTTTAGTTTATGCCTTAATATGCATATATCTGTGTGGTTTACAGATTCTCTATATATCTTTTAGCAATAGGGAACAGTCCTCTTTTTTCAGTAGACCAGCCTTGGAATGCATCATCCACAAAATGTTTAATATTTTTATTTTATTGAATATACCAGCCCCTTCCTTTAAATTGATCCTTACCACTATTGGGTTAGAAGAGAAAAAGTAAAATTTGGATCCAGTAATTGTTTGAACCACTCTATACCTTTCAGAGAACAGATATTTATTTGCTTTTCTTTTTGTTTTTCTCCAATTTGTTGGTGTTGATCACATAGAGAACAGTACAATTGCCTGACTTCCTGTCCTTTACAGCCCGAGTCATCGATGTATCTAATGGAAAAGCCCATGTTGCTGAAAGCTGTTTAGAAGAAACAGGTGGCCTGGGAGTAGATATTGTCCTAGATGCTGGAGGTAGGTAATTTACTAGATCAATAGTCTGTGTCATTTTGTAGTGTGATGGGTGCATTTCAAAAAAAAATAAATAAATAAAATATATATAAATAAAACCAGGTAGTAAGTATTATTATTGTAATTATGTGATTATGTAATTAATTATTATAATTTATTAAATTGATGTCATGTTTTGTTTTTCACTTTTCTAGTTAAACTAGAGCTTCTTGACCCCCTTAAACACTGTCTAGAAGAGACGGCATGCTTACCCTGAAAATACAGGCACTGGAGGTTAAGTGTTTTGACACAAATGAACAAACACCGTCTTCTCAGTGGTTGCCAGATGATACACCTTAGTTCAGCTCTCAGCCAGATGCTGAGTTCTGCTGTATCTGGCCGCCCTCTATTGGGTGGCTGACTTCTGCAATCTCTATTTGAAAAAGCGCAGAATTTTGTTCCATTTTTACCTTCCTGAACCTTTTGTTATTTAAGCCATATCTATTTAACACCTAATCTGTACACACTTAGGTAGTGCCATTGCACGGAAAGCATAGGATTCAGAAGCTTGCAAAGGGATTCTCTCCGTACTTTGTTCAAATTTATCTTCTGTGATGGGAATCAGAGGAATACAGCTGTGACCATCTTAATGTGTTTCTTTTTAACCAGTATTGTCAGGACTTGAAATTAACTCAGAAAATCATTTCTTGGCCTTTTGGCTAAGATCAGCTGTGAATATTAACACAGAAAAATCTTTCAGTGGAAGTGAATGTGTACTTCATTAAATTTTCAAATATATATTTCAATAATTATGTCAATGTATGACTATCTTAAGTCTATGAGTTCCTTAAGCAGAAGTCAGACTTTCCCAAGGAATTAAGCTATCAATGTTACGATTAAAACTACCAATCTTAGTTATGTGTTGCATTACTTTGCCTGGTTTTCAAATGAAAATAAACTTTTTGTCTTTTGTTATTTCACTTATAATTGAATCTAGAGTAAATTTTATGATGAGTTTTAATGCAAAAAGTATGTTTTAAGGTGTCTGAATACGTTGTGTGTTATTTTTTTCTAAGAAAAATGCTTCCTTGTTCCTACATTAAAAAGTAAAGAGGACTAGTTTGAAGAATTAATTTTGCCAGATTACTATAAAATATATTTCTTGTCTCTCTTTCTCTCTTTTTAAACTAACTCCCTTGTAAGTGAGATTATATAGTAAAGATGATGAACCAGCTGTAAAATTACAACTACTACCCCATAAACATGACATCATCACACTTCTTGGTGTTGGAGGCCATTGGGTAACAACAGAAGAAAACCTGCAGGTATTATCAGAAACAATAAAGCATTATTATTACACCCAAAGGATGTAATTAACAAAGAATAAGGCCTAAATCTCTTGAGGGAAGATGTGAAGAAATTATAAATTCTGAATTATACCTGTTTCTAAAGAAATGTAACTTTCTTTTTTACTTTAGATACATGTTGGCCAAAATGTAGAAATAGTGCCTACTAGAGGAGTTCATTCAACTTTTATTTAGTGGTTTGAAAGAAGTGACTTCTGAATTTTTTAGGTATTTCCAATAAGATTTTTTTTTCTTAGTAACAAACATTGTTGACATATACTTAGCAAAATATTTCTATACAAAATTATGATAATTCCCCATTCACATTGGAATTTACTACAAATGTGTGTATATACATTGTCTCCCAAAGTTACATTTCTCAACAGTATTCAAATTTTATCATGGTTGATATGCAAATACCATAATCCTCATGTATCAACCTTCACTAATTTTCTAATATCCTCATGATGGTAACTGCTAAGTAGCAGCCAGAAATCTCATTCTTACACACACGCACGCGCTCATGCACACACATATACACACGTGCGTGCACACAGGCTACAACTCCCATCACCTCTACATAGGCCTTGCATCTGACCTTGCTGTTTCATCATTTTGGACAATGAATTAGAAAAGAAAATGTTACAGATTACATGTTGTTATTAAAGTTTGTATATTGTTTATTTGTGATTTGGGTATTTAATTTGCATAGAAGTTTTTCTGGCTCAAGATACTAGTCTTCTGTCTGCTATTAAACTCACAATCATTGATGAGTCTTTCTGTGCTTTCTATCCAAGTTGGATCCTCCAGATAGCCATTGCCTTTTCCTCAAGGGAGCAACGGTGGCTTTCCTTAATGATGAAGTTTGGAATTTGTCAAATGTGCAACAGGGAAAATATCTTTATATCCTTTTTATCTACTGACTTGAGTTTCTGGCTTGAAATCTACCATATACTCTCGTTAAGTTCTTTAATAATGATAATCGATAGTAATAATATCTAACTTTCATTGAGCATGCCAAACAGTGTTTCAAGTGCTTTGTAAGTATTAATGTATTTAAACATTAAAAAACAGCCCTATGAAGTGTCAGTACTATCATTATGCCTGTCTCACAGGTGAAGAAACTGAAGCATAGGAAAGTTAATACATGTCCCAGGGTGCAGCTAAAAAGTGATGGGACGGGAATCACCCAGGCAGTCATGCTCGTTCCTGAATGGGAGATAAACCACATGTAAAATTTTGTTTCATTTTCAGCTTGGCATTTCGGAAATTACACATCCCCTTGAAAGGCTCTAATCTAAGCTCTGATGGTGCTATTACATAAGACATTTCAGAATGCTTGTCTGCATTAAAGAATTTGTGGGGTGTTTTAAGATTAACAGTGCTGGAAAATCTTCATCAAGTGAAGACGGGTTTGATTTTTTTTTAATGGAATTCATTCAGAGAAAAATCTGGCGAATGAAGCCAAATCATTTCAGCTTTGGTGAAAATAATGAAATCTTGTCTTGAGAATGTGAAAGCAGTTCCAAAAGAATGGTCCAAACCTCTTTAGAGCAGGGTCAAACTTATGAATAAAACTTTTTTTTCCAAGATAACTGTTTTAAAGGCAGTCGCACCTGCTAAAAATTTTAATGTATTGGATAAAACATCGTAAGTTCTTATTATTTAATAGAGTATATCGGTACAAAGAAAGAAACTTGCAAAGCCTTAAGTTTGTCTCCACTGAATATCATACTTTGCTTTCGTTAAACGTATGTAGTTATATACCCGTGATACTCATAAAGGCCCACCTTCTCTAAGAGCAATGATGGAATTAATTCAGAGCTTTCAAATAGGAGTATTTTATTAGTATCCTACATACATTGAGTTGTAAAAAGTACATTTCAGAACCAGAACATCCCCTTAATGTAGTGAATGTGTGATTTGAAAGTATTTCTGAATATTTTTCTTTAAATTTGGAAAATAGACTTAATTTTTAACTTTCTAGAAGACTTCGTTAGATTTCAATTTTAAGCAACTTAATTGTCTACTAACATTGTAATTATCAAGAATCTCATGGGATGTTAACAGCAGAGAACAAACACCGTGTGTTAAGAGTAACACTAGATGCAGTGTGTTTTTAATCATACATGTCAGGAGCTAGGCTGGCTCCTTTGCCCACGTTACTTAATTCCCTCTGTACGTACACACACACTCTTAGAGTTACTGTTGGCATTTTCACTTAACAAAAGTAGAAAGAGAATTTGCAGTATAGGGAAAATTCTTTAGGTTCTCTTTAAGAAAATCTTTAAAATGGCTTATGTCCATACTTTCTAATTTACATTTTCTAAAGTCCTGAATTCTCAAGTCCCAAAACAGACTCTAGTCCTCACTGGTGCTAAACCCTCCTCAATGAGTTCACATGTGAGCCAGTTGCTTGTGATTTAACAGACCTCCTTCCGACTGTGTGATTAGATGCCACAGATCTATGGGATTACATAGACTCTAAATCCTAAAACTAAAACTGTCATTGCAATTAAATGACTTAATTTTTCTCTTAATTTTACACTTTTGATTCTTGTAGAGACTAACGACAGTTTGTTTACTGCACATAAATTTTGAACCAATGAGCAGCCAGTTTAGTAAATAAATGTGCACCTAACATTAGAGATGTAAGTGCTAACATTGTTTTTAACTAAAAATATCATACATAGTGCTAAAAGGAGAACCTGACACCACTGCACTCCTACCCATTTGGGATAACACTAGTCGTTAATATAAGGCATGAGGCTTGCTGCTTCTGCCACTTGTCCTAACTTAGAAGTGTAGCCTCTATTATGTTTCCACTTCTCTCATGTCAGTTCCCCATTTCCCTGTTTTCAAGGTAAACTTCACAGCTTACAGAGTTTCTGTAACTTAAATTCTCAATTTCTGAGACCGCTGAACTTAAAATAGGTGACCTGTAACATCTTCTATTTATTGACTGGTTTTGTTCAATTCTCTCTGTTACATTGCCACCTTAACAGTCTTTCCAGCTACGTATCTTAAAAGATGTGATGGAGAAGTTATCAAGTGGAGTTTTTAGGTACGCTAAGTAACCAAATCATTGTTTATTTTTTCTATTCTTGAGGTAAGGCAAGCATTTCCACTTCTGTTTCAGTTTTCACAGCATACCTATTGCCTCCATATTTTATTTTGTTTGGATAAATAGCTGCTCTTTTTTTTTTTTTAAGATTTTATTTATTTATTTGACAGAGAGAGAGAGAGATCACAAGTAGGCAGAGAGGCAGGCAGAGAGAGAGAGGGAAGCAGGCTCTCCGCTGAGCAGAGAGCCCGATGTGAGGCTCGATCCCAGGACCCTGAGATCATGGACCTGAGCCGAAGGCAGAGGCTTTAACCCACTGAGCCACCCAGGCGCCCCATAGCTGCTCTTTAATATTTCTCAAAGTGTGTCTTATGATACATCAATAAATATTCCTGGAGATAGAAGTGGCTCATGGGTTCTCCTTAATCCTTTCCATACTACACCACACAATCTTTGCTTTTCTCATCACCCTTCCCAAAATAACGTGAAATAACCCATAGCTTGAGAAGAGGGAAAAATACAGTTTTGTTTTTTTAAGTTGGATCTCGGAGTAAAGGAGGCATTTTTCCCCATCAAAACTTAACCACTTTTAACAGTGGAAATACTAATGGACAAGTTTATTTAAGTGGACAAGATTATTTAAAATAATAGAATTGGGGCACCCAGGTGGCTCAGTCGGTTGGGCATCTGACTTCAGCTCAGGTCATGATCTCCAGATCCTGCGATAGAACCCCAGGTCCGACTCCTTGCTCAGTGGGTAGGCTGCTTCTCCTTCTCCCACTCCCTTTGCCCTTCCTCCTGCTCCTGCACTCTCTCTCTCACAAATAAATTTTTTAAATATCTTAAAAAAATAATAGAATTGAACTATAGCAAGTGTCAACTATCATCCTATTCTATTCACCTTTACCTTGACCTAACTTGATAATAATTTCATTCTTTCTCAGACCTCAGTTGGATGAACCCATTCCACTGTATGAGGCGAAAGTTTCCATGGAAGTTGTTCAGAAAAATCAAGGAAGAAAAAAGCAAGTTGTTCAATTTTAATTTTGTTCTTTCTCAGACCTCAGTTGGATAAACCCCTTCCAGTACTTGAAGCCAGAATTTCCTTGGGAATTGTCCAGAAAAGTCAAGGAAGATAAAGTCAAAATTGTTCAGTTTTCCTTCTATGAGTCAAGACGCTCAAAGTTATTTAAAGTTTTTGAGAAGTATTTGAAAAATTATTGTACAAATGGTCAAGACAATTCCATAATTAACTCCTAAAGGGAATATTCTGAAATTTTCTTGCTTGTTTCGATATTTTCCTCTTATAAAATTCTTTCCATGAAGAAAATTGCTTTCAGGAAAAACCATGCTACTCTATTGATAAAGTTGTTAGTCTTTTGGTTATGTCAAAATAACGTTATTACTTTTGTATCAACTCCGTTCTCAATACCTTCGTTCCTTAACGAGACTTTGCTGTCGTAATTTAATCATTTGAGTTTATTTTGAAGTCTCAAAGGATCTAGTCCATAGACACTTTAAAATTTTTTGAAGCATTCATTTATTTTAGGGTTTCCTCGGGATCAAACAGGACCATCACTATAACTTGCCAGTGGCAGCTGCAGCGTGTGCGGGGTGGAGAGGATTGAGGGGCTGCAGTGGCGATGTGTGGGCAGGGGCTAGGAGGCTGCGCTCGCTGATGTCCTGCCGGGGTTCTCTTTTCTTTGGTCAGGGGGATGGAGGCGCAGGGCCCTCTCGCCAGCTCTAGACGTCGCCACTGCCCTCTGTAAGCCTAAGAAGCAGCAGCTCAAGTGTGACGTCTCCTTTTCATCCAAGCGCCATGTTCTGGGCTCATTACATCTCTGCTACAGATTTAAACAGCATGTCAGCTATTTCGGTGCCAGATAGGGGAGTGCACATCGGTGCTCGGACCGGGGGTTTCCCGGCCACTCGGCACCTACGATCCAACTACGGCCAAGGACCCAGAAGGAGCGCCGGGGAGTGGACGGGACCGGACCCGACCGGGGAGGCCGGGGGAGGGGGCGCGGCGGGGGGGTGCGGGGGGAGGGTTCGACGGCGGCCGACGTCGCTCGCGCTCGCCGCGCCTCGGGGGCGGGGCCACGTCGGGGGCGGGGCCGGCGCGCGCGGGAAGCGCCGTAGGGGAGGCCGGCCGGCCCCCTCTGCGTGAGCCGCGCGTTATGGCCCTTTCGGTGCCTGGCTACTCGCCCAGCTTCAGGAAGCCGCCCGAGACTTTGCGGCTCCGACGGAAAAGGGTCCGGAGCCGCGGAGAGGCCGCCTCACCCGGGGAGCAACCCGACCCGGCGCCCCGCCGCGCCGTCCTGGCGGCCGGGCTGCTCTTCCGCCCCTTCCCTGCGGCGGCGGGCAGAGGCGGCAGCGGCTCGGCCGCGACCCGCAGGAACCCCTTCGCCCGCCTGGACAACCGGCCGCCGGCCGCCGCGGAGCCCCCCGACGGGCCGCCCCGTGGCCAGCAGGAGGCGCAGGGCCCGGTGAGTGTGTCGGGCCTGGCCGGCGAGAGGCTCTCGTAGGGCAGGGATTCGCTGTGAATTAGAGCAAGTTGTCGCGGTCGAGGGGAAATGGGCGCGGAGAGTGGTAGCCGCCGTGGTCGAGGGGCCCTGAGCATTGGGAGGGGCCGCTCTGAAAGCTGGGCTTTGTGTGGAGTGCGCCCCGCGAGCGGCTCCGTCGGCCTGTCCTGAGGGAAGCGTAGGACCCTGGGGCGCGCCCCCCCCGCCCGCAGTCCTCCCCGGGGGCCGCCGGGTCGGGGGAGCTTGGGCCTCCTGTGGGTTAGAGATCAGTGGGAAGACGGCTCGAAAAATCCTGGAACAACTCATCCAGGAAGGCCACTGCTCAGTGGGAAGATTACAGAAGACCCTCCTTCCCTGTGTGATTCAGAGCCTCCCTTCTCACGCGATCAAAAATATTCTGGAGATAGAGGAATGCTCAGGAGTCCTGGAGTCCGAATTTCCTAGCATTTTTCTTACCCTAAAGCCTTTTGGAACTTTTGATTTGAGATTTCTACATCAGTAATTAGACGCACGTATCTTCCCCGCTTAATTTTGATAGTAAAGTTCAGACACAAAACTGAAACACTGAGCTAGTGATTTGCATGTGAATTCCTGCACTTGGTATTCATTGGGGAACTTTATGCCGCGTGAGGCTCTGTCCGTGTTAACGCAAACTCCAGCATCACTTAGGATTGGGAAGGACCGTTGTTTTCTCTCTCAGTTTTTAGATTCTAATCAGGAAAATGATTTGCTGTGGGAAGAGAAGTTTCCTGAAAGAACAACCGTTACTGAATTACTCCAGGTAATAGTTTTAAAATGTTATTAGAATGTATATTCTTATCATCTAAATTCATACCTCTCAGAAACATTTACTTGGAAAATCGGTTTGCCGGGAGTGTTGAGTGATCATCTCTGCCAGGGTTGAAAAGATGGCATCAGCACCGTAATGGACTTTATGTGATGTAAAAATGGTGTTTCTAACGGTACCAAGGCCAAAGTTGGTTAGATACAGGTTCTCCTTTTACTCCAACTGTTTTTACACTGTTCCTCTGTGGCTGGTGACTGCTCCAGCTCATCACTCCACGCTCAGCTGCTTTTTGAACATTAACTGAATCATCAGACTAAATCCCCAGATTACCTCCACAGGTTGTGGCATACCACTGAACCTTGCTGACACCACCACAACACACTCTTGATACCATTCCCCGGGTATTCCTGTTGTGATAGTGTAACAGATACATAGTTTGTCCTAATAGGAGCAGGCTAGAAGAGCTAAGACCCACTCTCCCTTTCACATAAATAGATGGCCTTCACAAGGTCTGTTAGAAGGAATTCCCCCCAGGGGCGCAGAGCTGGCTTGGTTGGTTAAGGTGGTGATCCCAGGGTCCTGGGTTCCCTGCTCAGCGGGGAGCCTGCTTCTCCCTCTTCCGCTCCCCCTGCTTGTGTGCGAGGTCTCTCTCTCTCTCTCTCAAATAAATAAATAAATAAAATCTTTAGAAAAAAAAATAGTTCCCTCTTACCTGTTATTTTTATGTGATGTCACCTCATTGTAAAGTGGAGAAAATTGCCTTGAAAAGACAGCAAAACAGTCTGGAAGGAAATCTTGAGATCAGGAAATGCTTTTTACATATGGCCTCTTAAGAGCCCTGCCTAAGTTTACCTGCAGGAGCCGCTTAGCCCTGGTTCCAGAGTTTTAGAGGCTTAACAGGTGCTTTTTAAAACACTTGGGGGGCCCCTGAGTGGTATAGTCCATTAGGTGTTTTGTCTCCTGATTTTGGTTCAGGTCATGATCTCAGGGTTGCAAGATTGAGCCCTGAGTCAGGCTCCGTGCTCAGTCTGCTTGAGGTTCTTTCCCTCTCCCTCTGCTCCTCCCCCACCAAAATAAATAAATAAATTTTTAAAAAAATAATAAAACACTTAGAAGGTTTTTGCTTTGGCAGCAAGATCAGTGTTAGATTTTGATTTTTTTTAATTATTATCATGGAACTAGTACATGCCTCTTGTAACTAAACTATATGGAACTACATATAAACTAAAAGGTAAAATGTGCCCCTCCACCACTACCACCCATAACAACAATAAATCCCCAATTCCCAGAGAAAACCATAGTTTAGTGTAACTCTTTCTAGAGTGTTTCATAGTGTGTAGTGTGTTTTAAGTGTTATTTATACAGTTTATAAAATTTTGACATTTCAGTGATCATGCTGGGTGATAAAATCTGTAGATTAAAAGGGTTTTTTTGGGTTTGTTGTTGTTTTTTCATACTCTACTAATTTTTGTGTTCTTTGTTTTCTAAAAGACTCCACAAGTATCATTCTCCGAATCTGATATTCCATCCTCAGAAAGTACTGAGTTCCCTGTGGACTGGAGTATTAAAACTCGGCTACTTTTCACCTCTTCTCAGCCCTTTACCTGGGCAGATCATTTGAAAGCACAGGAAGAGGCTCAAGGTGTCATCCAGCATTGTAGGGCAACAGAAGTTACTTTGCCTCAAAGTATGCAGGTAATTCTGAGAGAAAATAGGTATGTTTTAAAGTAACAAATTAATTGTAAAACGTGCTGCTTTGCAAAATGTCACAGATATCTCCTTCTATTAAGTTTTTCTTCTGACATTTAGAGACACAAGGACTTGGGAAATTTTGTATTTCCTAAATGGTGCTTTCATGCAGTTTTTTCTGTCAGATTCAGTACCTGCCCGTTAAATTTACAGACCTGTCCTGAGTATTAGTTAATGTTATAGGCAGGAATTGTTTGAACTAAGCCATTCGTTTTTAAGGCCTTTTGAGAAAGATAATATAAGGGAAAGAAATGAAAAGCAATTGAGTAGGACTGCAAAGGCAGATTGGTTATTCTACCAATTTTCTGATATGATGTATATTCTTTTTTTATATATACTAGTTCTTGCTACCAGGTTGATAGTCTGTTGTAAATATCATAGTAGAGTTAATGAGTTCTAGAATGGTTTTGGAGAAATGTAATTGCACTGCTCTCAAGCAGCTCATCAACTCAAACTACGTAGAAAGTGATTACCTAAAAGAGGCCTTGGTACATCTTTTTTAATAAATAGATCAGGATGATTTTTGGTTCACCTTACCCATTTGTACTGGCTACATTGAAACAGTTGTGAGGGGAGAGGGGTTGAACATAACATTACCTACATACAGTATAAATCCCTACCCATACCACCCTTCCCCTCTATGATAACGGGTGGTCGTTGTTCTTGGGAGAGCTGAGAGAACGGTCCCCTCTGTATTTAAGTCTTCCTTCTGATATGGTTTAACAGTCAAGAAGTGCTGGCAAAAATCAACTACATTTTAGCCTCTGTAACAGTTATTAATACTTTCCCATAGGAAACAGTAAAGATTCTGAGAATAAGTGGTATATTCAGTGCTTTTTAATGAAATTTTATATTTCTAATATGCCAAAAACTGTCCAATATCATCTCTGGATTTTAGGATCCCAAACTCTCCACTGAGCTCCGTTGTGCCTTCCAGCAGAGTCTTATCTATTGGCTTCACCCTGCCTTTCCATGGCTACCACTGTTCCCTCGCATTGGAGCTGATAGAAAAATGGCTGGAAAGATAACCCCTTGGTCAAATGATGAAACCTTGCAACACATTTTAATGAGTGACTGGTAAGATTAAAAACTTGTGCATCTTAATAGTGAATTTTCATTTTATCAGTGTTCTCTCCTTATCTTATTTATGATGTGGAACTGTATAGTGGTAAAAGGATCTCTGGGTCCTTCTGAATTATTTTTTCTAAGCTGTTAATAACAAACATTTAAATTGTTCACTTTTTATTAACTCTTATTCACTCTTCATGCAATTGTGGAAGTATGTGTAAGTGTTACATATATATATACGGGCATTCTTTTATGTTATTCTCAGTGGCTGCTTCCTTTCTCATCAGCAGAAGCTGCTCAGAGAAAAGTCAGCAACCAGTTATCAATTGTGTTTTATTTAAAGAAAAAAGTTTGGTATTTAAGCAGTAAATACTATTTGTTAAAGTATTTAGAAGTCATCAGTGAGTCCCATGACCAATTTTAGTCCTGTAAAAGCCAAGTTATATATGTAGTGGCAAAAATTCAAACCATTTTCTTTTCTTTTTTTTTTTAAGATGTTATTTATTTATTTATTTGTGAGAGAGAGAGAGCGAGAAGGAGGTAGGCAGAGGGAGAAGCAGGCTCCTTGGGAGCCCAATGTGGGACTCGATCCTAGAACCCTGGGATCATGACCTGAGCCAAAAGCAGACACTTAACCAACTCAGCCACCCAGGCATCCCCAAACCATTTTATGTAATATGTGTATTGTGTTTTCTTTTTATTTATGTATTTATTTATGTATTTATTTATTTATTAACAGAGAGAGATCACAAGTAGGCAGAGAGGCAGGCAGGGAGAGAGCGGGAAGCAGGCTCCCCGCTGAGCAGAGAGCCCGATGTGGGGCTCGATCCCAGGACCCTGAGATCATGATCTGAGCCGAAGGCAAAGGCTTTAACCGACTGAGCCACCCAGCCACCCCTGTATTGTGTTTTCAATCAAGTATCAAACCAAATTATAGAAAACTAAATTTTAGATGCTAAGCTAAATATGTAAAAAAAATCTAAATTTTGCTGCTTCATAGGTCTGTGAGCTTCACTTCTCTTTATAATCTGCTGAAGACAAAACTTTGCCCATATTTCTACGTTTGTACGTACCAGTTTACTATCCTGTTCCGCGCTGCAGGATTAGCAGGAAATGATGTAATCACAGCTCTCATATCTCCTACAACTAGAGGCATAAGAGAAGCTATGAAAAATGAAGGTAAAACCATTGGCTTAAAATGAGAATACCACACTTTATAATAATTACTTTCCTTAAAAGCTAAAATTTGAATTATCTTTACCAATTGAATTATCTTCTAGCAATTTTACCTATAGAAACATCATTATTTCTGATTTTTCCCCAGCAGTGCTTTAAGCTGTCCCTTATGCATAGCTTTAAGTTAGTGGTATTCCCTTCTCTGATCTGATAAACACATATTGAGCTGGGAAGTTCCCATCTGAATATAATCCTCTAGAAATTCCTTGGTAGTACACTTACCTACCCCTTTTAGTAACAGTTTTGCAACTGGGTCAATCATTAATGATCATGAAATCTATTTAGTAGGCTCAGGCAGCACTTTAGGAAAGAATACCACATGCAGTGAGAGTATATATTGTTTCCTGAGCCTTTTGTTTGAAAGGAGGGTGTGTGTGTGTGTGTGTGTGTGTGCGCGCATGCATGTGTGTGCGTGTGCGTGCGCGCGCACGCGCGTTGGGCTACTGTCAAGAAAGCTTGAAAGCTAGTGCCTTAATAGATCAGGGGTAAAAGCTCAAATCTTCAGATTTCATACTCTCTAAAGTAGGGCACACCTGTTAAGTTCTTTTAGATTATATTAAAGAAAACTCAGTTATATTTTTCTTTTCTCATGTAGGTATTGAATTTTCTCTGCCGTTAATAAAAGAAAATGGCCATGAAAAGAAGAAGGCATCTGGAACAAGCCTGGGACAGGGAGAGTATGTGATTAAAATCACCTTTTACGTCACCTCAGGACTTATGGACTCGGTGTAGTTGTTGTGTAGGGGGAGTTTTATGAAATGGAAACTCTAACCGTAACAATTTTCCAGGGAACAAGTAATCAGTGATGAGGATGAAGATGAAAGTTTTTCCTGGCTGGAAGAGATGGGTGTGCAAGATAAAATTAAAAAACCAGACATACTCTCCATCAAGCTGTATCCTTTCAGTTGTGTTAACTACAGTTGGTTTCCATTTAATTCAGTTAGTGAGCTTTGTATGTAATATATTGACTGATAGCTTTATTTGACTATAGTCTTAAATTATCTTAAGATCATATTTAAACTAATTCTCCGTCATGATATTAAATATCAAACTCCCTGAGTACCAGTAAACCATGAACAATTATTACTAAACTATTTTTTTAAAAATGAAAACATTCCATATAGAGCACGTTTTTGACTAGAGAAGAAATTAGTTTTTGTTAGGTGTCAACTTCTAGCAAATTCAGATGGCCAAAGAGAAATCATTTTTATTTAAACGGATGCATTATAATTGCAGTAGAGTGGGGTGGCAAGAGCATTTCTAGTTCGGAATGGAAAGAAAAGGTCTGAGGTGATTCAGAATCACGATGACTATTTTTTCCATTGGTTATGGGATTTAAATTTGCAAGTTCCTTGATTGTCATCTTCAGACGTAAAGAGAAACATGAAGTGCAAATGGATCACAGACCTGAGTCTGTTGTGTTGGTGAAGGGAATGAATACCCTTACATTGCTGAATTTTTTGATCAATTCTAAGAGTTTAATTGCTAGCTCAGGTCCACAGGCAGGACTTCCACCAACCCTCTTATCGCCTGTAGCTTTCCGAGGTGCCACAATGCAAATGCTTAAGGTAATGAAAAGGGGAAAAAAAAAATCTACACTAACCCTCATGAACTAGCCTTTTAAGAATAAATCAGTCTTTATTTGTTTTTAATAACTCCTACCATTTTGTATGGTGCAGATTTTGTCTTTGCTTTCCTCCCAGCAAAAAAATTCATTCGTTTATAAAAGTATATCAAAGGAATTACATCAAAATATAGTAATTATATGAAATGTTTTATTTGAATTACATGAAAATTTTTTCTGGCTGAATAAATATGATTGGCAACAAAAGCATTTTGCCATATGGAAAAGTTGCTTAATCTCATTTTGTCTCATTTCTTAACCAATTAAAGATCCTAGCCGAGGTTGTTATGTTAAATTATTAATCTCAAAACCTGAATCATGGATAAGTGAAAAGAACAGCTGTATATCTATAGTGTTGAAAAAAATTATGCTTGTAAATACAGAATATATAGTGAATGTTATTGGCAGAATTTTTATTTACTTTTTTTTTTTTAATTTTATATTTTTAAAGATTTTATTTTATTTATTTGACAGAGAGAGAGAGATCACAAGTAGGCAGAGAGGCAGGCAGAGAGAGAGGAGGAAGCAGGCTCCCTGCTGAGCAGAGAGCCCGATGCGGGGCTCGATCCCAGGACGCTGAGATCATAACCTGAGCTGAAGGCAGAGGCTTAACCCACTGAGCCACCCAGGCGCCCCTTTTTATTTACTTTTAAAAAATAGAATTTATTCTTATATTTATTTGCCCAATATTCTGCATTGAAAATATGTTACTGAACTGGAACAGGAGGTGGGCAAAAAAGGGTAAAGGGGAGTGGGAGGAGGTACGTGCTTCTAGTTATGGAATAGAGGAAGTCAGGGGAATGAAAGTTACCGCATAGAGATTATAGTCAACAGTACTATGACAGCACTGTATAGTGACAGATGGGAGCTACACTTGTGAGCACGTGTACAACAGATACTGTTGTACAGTATCTGTACCAGAGAAGAAATTAGTTTTTGTTAGGTGTCACCTTCTAGCAAATTCAGATGGCCAAAGAGAAATCATTTTTATTTAAACAGATGCATTATAATTGCAGTACTGTTGGACACAATTGGACACTGTTGTACTGTTGTACACCTGGAACTAATGTTAACATTGTGTGTCAACTATAGTTCCATTAACAAAAATTTTAATGGGGGAACCTGGGTGGCTCAGTGGTTAAGTGTCTGACGCTTAGCTCAGGTCTTGATCTCAGGGTCATTGAGTTTAAGCCCCAAATTGGACTCCATGCTGGGTATGAACCCTACTTTGAAAAATTTTTTAGGTGGCTCAAGTCGGTTAAGCATCTGCCTTTGGCTCAGGTCATAATCTCAGGGTCCTGGGATCGAGCCCTGCATCGGGCTTCCTGCTCAGCAGTCTGCTTTTCCCTCTCTCCCCCTCTGCTCCCTCAAATAAAAATCTTTAAAAAAAATTTTTAATAAAACAAGTGTATTACTAAACGATACCATATGAAAAATTATATTCCCTAGAACATGCTTAAATGGAGTCATAATTTGGAGATGTGCTACAGATGGAGAATTAACATTTTTACTCCTATAGCATTCTTTTGATGTCTTGTTAGCTGCTTTATGCTATGATCATATGTAGTAGCTACTGTCACCATACAATGCTATTATAATACCACTGACTGTATTCCCCCTGTGCTGTACCTTATTTAGTCCATAACTAGTTAGTAGAGGAAAACCCAAATGAAGTTACTGAACAAGTCTTTGGCTAGGGACAGAAGCTTGAGAGATGGTGACCGTAATTTTTTCTTTAAATTTTCTTGAAGGCACGAAGTGTAAATGTGAAGACACAAGCTATTTCTGGATACAAAGACCAATTTAGTTTGGAGATTACAGGTCCCATTATGCCTCATTGTCTACATTCTGTAACCATGCTACTGAAATCTTCACAAAAGGGGTCATTTTCTGCTGGACTGTATACACATGAGCCAACTGCTGTATTTAATGCCTGCCTGCCAGTGAATAAAGTACTGGATAAGGTAAGTACACAGCTGTAGGGACGCCTGAGTGGCTCAGTTGGTTAAGCGGCTGCCTTCAGCTCAGGTCACGATCCTAGGGTCCTGGGATCAAGCCCCGCATCGGGCTCCTCGGTCAGCGGGGAGCCAGCTTCTCCCTCTGCCTGTCTGCCTGCTGGTCCCCCTACTTGTGCGCGTGACCTCTCTGATAAATAAAATCTTAAGGAAAAAAAAGTAGACACCTGTAAGCATATTTCATTGTAGCTAGTTTCCTCAGATCAAAGAAGTGATTTACAGTAAGCCAAACTTGTGTCTCAGGGTATTAAACTGTACTGATAGTAACTTTATCAATCCTAATTACGAAGACGAAGGGATAAGATTTCGGTTTTTTTGAGGTAAATTTTATGAATTTAGGTTGTTGTACTCAACATGACTAAAGAACTTCCCAAACAGAAAAGGCAAGTTACATTCATGACCATCTCATATCCAGAACTTAATAGTACCAGATTCTTTCATTATAAACAACTATGGGTATTTAGTATTTGCCTTTAATCTTGGTCAGTTAGGTTTTTATTTACAGATTATAATTAAGACCTTTAAAATTGCCTGCTTTTATCATTTGCCAGACTTCTAAAAATAACCAAAATTATTTGTGGATGCTATTGTTCTATGTGAACATTTTTAGGATTAACTTCTATTGATAATGAGCTGCTTTTACCTTATAAACAAATGAGTAAGGCAGGTATTTCTCAAAGTTCCATGGTAATTACTAAAATCTGAGTGTCCAAGGGTGCCCAGCTGACTCAGTTGGTAGAGCATGCGACTCTTAATACCAGTTTATTAAACTGTACTATTTAACTTCATCAACCGTAATTACTGAAAAGCCCCACACTGGGCATGGAGCCTACTTTAACATATAAAGGGGAACCTAGCTCGTTAAGCCAGAAGAGCATGCAACGCTTGCCAGGGTCATGAATTTGAGCCCCACATTGGGTGTAGAGATTCCTATAAAGAGTGAAGTCTGAGTGTTCAAAAGATTAATGTGCTTTTTAACTGACTTGAGTACAAATTTCCACAGGAGACTGTTCATGAGGAGCTTGCTAACTGTGGGTTGCATCCTAAGACCCTGGACCAACTTAGTCAAACACCAATACTGGGAAAATCATCTTTAAGGCATGTGGAAATGAGTGACTACATTTATAATTGGAGATCCTGAACATCAAAGTAAGCCTAAAAGGAATCTTTGAGGATAAAGCCTTCTAGCAAGGAAATTCAAGATTGTTATCCCTTTGGCTCTAAAGTTCATTTTCGAAGTTAAAGGAATGTAACTATCTTTAAAATATTCAAATGTTTATAAACATTAACCTTTTACATTTTTATTACACACGTGAAACAGTAGGATTAAGATTTTAAATCAGCATTTTTTTACTATTCTGATTAGATCATTCAGATATGAAGATAACTCCCAACTTAAAAACATCAGTAACTTGAGACTTCCAGACCCTTTCAACCTAATTATAAACTTGAGTAGAAAACAATGTCGTGAATGTCAGTGTTTCCTTGCAAATGGGAAATTGAAGTTAAATTACTATCTGTTATCTCCTGGCATTGTGACTGAAGGCATCAGGGCAAAACTATATTTGATAAATCACCTACAATTACAGGCAGGTTCTTTATAAAGATACAAAACAAATGTAGACCATACCTGCTGAGCCGATGATTGTTGATGTGTGTCTTAGTTGTTGCTTTCCTTCTGATTTAAAATTACTTTTTTTTCTCAAAGATACTAAATTTGGTTTTTTAATGCATGTTAAATCAGATAAGGGTATTTTGTACTCCACATAGAATAGTGTTAATAATTATAATGTATGCTCAGCTGTCATGGTAAAGTATTTATTGCTCCTATAGGGGTGTGTGTGTGTGTGTGTGTGTGTGTGTGTGTGTGTAATTCAAATTTTCTTAAAAATAAAAGTACTTAGAAATCAAAAGCATTGGGTAAAGAAATAATAGTATTTAGTGAAGAAGTATGTGTTCACTTTATGATCCAGAAAATAAAACACCACATTTATTCCAGAGAAGTTTATATTTGGGCCTTAAGCTTTTGAAAATAAAGTTTAGAGACATAGCATTATGAATACCACTGTAATACACATGAAATATTCTATCAGACCCTAAAAATTAACATAAACTTAAACTTTCTCATAGTCAACAAAATAGTGGCTGGGTGCCGATTTTATTAGATAAGTTGGTTACAGCATTTTAATTATCATTTAACGTCTATCTAGGTGTAGCTGAAATTCAAAATGCACATCAAAGTAAAACTATATCACAACTCAATGCCATACTAAATGTACTTGGCCTCTGCAGAATTCTAATCAGACTTCATTTTGACTCCCTTCTCATGGCCCAGATGGCTTTGATGGAAATGCAGGACTTAGTGCAGATCATCACACGACATACCACTTTCTTTTTATAACCTCTACAAAATTTTAAGGGGAGATGGTGGCATTAGCCCTGTGGAACAGATCTTGCTTAATTACCTCTAACACTGGCCCAGTATCTGTCCAGCAGAACCCATTGTGAACTAGTACAAGGTGCACAGCCCTTCAACTGATTACAGGCAAGTGTTACAGCAGCCTAGCCATAAGGAAGGGAGGTTACATCATAGTACAAAATACAGTATAAAAGCGTTATTTAACATTCCACACTGAAGATTACGGATGCCTTCAAACAATCGTTTGGATGTTAGCCACTTAAACAAATACATCACTAAGGTAAACAATATAAACATACCAAAACCCTGTATGGTTAAATACAATTTCCATGGTACAAAAATCAAAGCCTGGAGATGTTTGTACAGATTGCTTTTTTACACAATGTCTTAAATTGCCAAATATTTACAACATTAAAGAGGAAATACATTTTGATGCAGAGTAAAATTATCTGAAATGATTAATATAAAACCTCAATCTATCTACGTGAGGCACTCCTGAAGCAAGTGGCATTAGCCATGAGGTCCTTTGGTACAAGGCCCATTGCTTGAAGAACCACAGTAGCTGCTGTGGCTTTAGCATGCTTCTTATTAGGGCTGGCAAAGCTGGGCTGGTAAGCGCTTCCATTTATCAATACCTATTCAAGAAAAACATACAATTGGGCTGGTAAGGGCTTCCATTTCTCAATACCTATTCAAGAAAAACATACAATAAGAACAGCATCAAACTTTAATATCTATTAGCTTTGTATTTTTTCACTAAATGCTAGAAAAATAATTTACCAAAATATAAAACCCACACTATGTAAGTCAAATTAATCTCAACCCAGAAGAAGCAAATCATTTGGGAAAAGGGACTACAAATTAAAAGCAGGTCTCCAAATGGGGGGGAGGGGGTAGAGAACGGAGAAAACCCTCATAAAACTATTAAATTAATTCCCCATGTTCCATTAGAAAATGTCAACAAATTGTTCACCAGATTTTGCCCATTTCTTTCCCTCCAACATTTTTGAAAAATAGGATATTAACAGGTCATACTAAAGTATAAATAAAAACCCAAAATCCCTACCACCACATCTACCCGCACATATTCACTCCCAACCCAATGTTATCAATCCTATAACCATACAATGCTTATCCCTCACCCTCTAAGGCATCAAACTAATAGGGGTATATAATTAATGCAGAAATTCATATTTACCCTAAAGAGAAAATGTTTGCGATGATCTGGGCCACTATCATGGACCAAGAGAAATTCTGGTGGTTGCCACCTTCTCTTATTACAGATTTCCATCAAAGCAGACACAGGATGTTTGCCTGCAGAGGGGAAAAAAAAAAAAAAAGATTTGTTAATTATTTTCACTATCTGTGGTAACAAATTACAAATTCAGGGTGGGAATGAGACAAGAGGAAATTAAAATGTACTCTCACCTGACAGATCTTTCATTGCAGCAGAGAAGTTTCCGGACCTCTTTTGTGCTCTTTCTCCTACTGCAACAAGACCTTTAAAATAAAAAGCCAGTGTTCACTGAATAAACTCCAAAGCATCATTTTAAAATGATACAATGATTTTAGGCACGTGAATCACAACCTATGCCTTCCAATAAAATATTCAACTCCCACTACCCTTAACTTTTATATAATTTGACTTGTTTCCCTGTGTTTCAATATATAAACCTATATACTTTATGTTCTTATACCTTGATACTAGAAATTGTATAAAAAAATCAAATGTTCAGAGACCACAGAAACTTAGTATATGAATAGCGCCATATTTAACATCTCCAGGACTGTTTCTTTGTAAGTTTAAAAAGTAGTGGCTATTTATTACAAGTGATTTCTAAAGGCTTCCAATCCCGTAAAACACAGTGCTCAATTAAGTTCCCCAAAAGGTGAGGATTTTAGGCCATACATCCCAAACAATTGAAAGTGAGAGGGTGTCTCTATAAATGGGTCCTTATTTTTCCCAGCAAATAACCACTTTCTGACTTATCAAACGATGTTCACAGAAGACAATCTCACTGTAAAATCTCCCTTTCCAATGGGATTTCACTGTATTACTAGCCAAAATCCATGCTTTCCTGGGAATTTTCAATCAGTTCTTCACTAATTCTGCTAGTATGCTTCTCAAAACCCAACACTGTTACACAATTCCAAAGAGGATGTTCCATGTAATTACATAATGCATTCGCAGATGTTTTCTTCCAACCAGTCACCTTTTATGGCACAAAAAAAAATCTATTCAACTTGTATAATGTCAATGTGATATCAGTACAATGTCCTTTTCTATTTAACCTAGAGTTTTAATTAATACTACAGCACAGGATGATTCTCATGCTAATTCCAGCCTATTTTGAGAATCATTACAATAAATCCTTCCAATTTGAAAAAAAAAAAAAAATTGCATCAAAGTATTCTATGTGGATGACAATACAGAACTTCTGATGCACAATATTTTATAAGACATACAATTTGGTCCAAGCTGGTTGGTTTTCAAATTCATTGATAGAATAATTTAATTGCATTAACTTCAACTTATCTTTGTTTGCAAAGATAAAGAAAATTAATTCCGGTTTCAAACTTTCCAGTTCTTAAAAATCAGGCTTATACAAGCTATTAAAATCACACTGAGTGACAGCTCAGCCCCATCTGATTCTATGTAAGACGTTATTCCAAGAAAAGAAATTATTTAAAAGGTACCAATTGGCTGTTATCAATGAGCACTAAGTATATTTATACATATATATACCTTTTTTTTTTTTTTATGTGAGGGGAGGGGACAGAGGGAGGGAGAGAATCCTAAGCAGGCTCCACACCTAGTGCGAAGCCTAATGCAGGGCTCGATCTCACAACCCTAAGGATCATGACCTGAGCCGAAATCAAGAGTCAGATGCTTAGCGGACTGAGCCACCCAGCCGCCTCCCCAAGTATATTTTTAATACTTAGCGCAACTGCATGCAGGCTATGTACACAGATCTCCATCTGAGTAGCAAAGTACTAGTAAAGATAAAAAGTTCCAAGGTGCCCCAAGCACAAGGTAATATGAAGAGCTGACACTGCTATCAGCAACTGGTCTACCATTCTCCAACCCTAACCCAAGAAAACTCAATTACAGAGCTTAAAAAGAGGAACATGCCAAAAGGGTTTATAAAATGAAGACAAAACAGCACTCTAGTAGGAAATAAGAATATGTGGGATAAAATATCTGAGAAAGGAAAAAATACAGCCTACCTAGAAACAAAGACAAGTATATGTTCCCTGTCAAGAGAAAAGGGGGATACCATTTACTAAAACTAAAATCTAGTTGAAATTTCAATCACAGATATATGCACACTTCCATAATATTTAACAACTAACGTAAGACCACCTTTTAGCTCAAATCAGTGACTCCATCTATATCTATATAAGCTCCCCCAAATGGGTAAAACTTTTGTGTCCTAACAACTATAGATATGCTCCATAAATGTAGGAAGGTTACTTTGGGGAAAAAAAATTTTTTTAAAAGAGGCACCTGGATGGCTCTGTTGGTAGAGCATAGGACTCAAGATCTCAGGGTTGTGAGTTCAAGCCCATACTGGGTACAGAGCTCACTTAAAAAAAAAAAGGACAGTAATGAAACCCTAAATATTAAAGGAGGTATAATCGACATTCCCAAAACCATGTGTTACCTTTTCGATCTGTCTTAAAATCAACTAGGATAGGTTCCTTATTTCCTTCTTTGTTTTTTCCTAATCCTTCTCCTTCTCTCCAGCCCATTTTTCTCATCAAAACGGCTCCCATTCCTCCAGTTACCGGGGCTGCTCTTAAGAACTGATCCTATCCAAAGAAAGAAAGGTAAAATGTCCCCATTTCACAGTTAGAATTTGACTACAAACTCAGTGTAACTTAAAAAAAAACTTATTTTACTTCTAGATCTGATATAGCAATTAAATTTAAATTTCTATACTTATATACATACTGTAGTGTGGATGTTCTAATTATTTTCACATTAACATAATAGTATTTTGAAAGTCAAATAAGGCAAATAAATGGCAGTTTAAAACAGTGGCCCTCATGCCCCCCTCCAAAAAAAAAAAATTAGAACACTCCTGTTTTCGTCCACTATTTAGGTTCACTGGTATCTCTTCTTAGCTTGCAAAATAAAAAGAAGGCAATGTTAAAACAGTCAATAATATTAATTGTCCCAGGTGTACCTAGTTAATGAATAAAGCCCAGAAATCATTTAGAAATAGTTTGGACACTGAAGAAGCATACTGTTAACATCCCAAGTTTTCTTCCCCATTCTACTATAAAGCAAGTATAAATATTTTACTAAGAAAATCCCTATGAAGCAAAAAGATAATTCTTTGTATTTACACAGTAAGAAATGGACAGTCACATAAAATACCCTGTCATTACACCAAACTGAAACTGAATTCTTTTAAAACCTAGCGTGATGTTAAAAGACTTGTAAAAAACTCCTTAAGCGTTTACATACCTAGGCCTCGGTGGCAGCAGTGTTGTGAATAGTAGGGCTGGCACTGACCGGGGCAAGAAGACAGCTACAAGGATTTGGCCCTGAAACAAGTTTCCATACAGAGGGGTGAAAGTTCACAGGTTATTCTGTGAACAGTCATCTCTCTTGTATCCAACCCACTGAACCATAATTTCCATCAAAGCAGCAAACCACTTAATGTCATAAGATGCACAACTATCTACATTAGCATGGTCAAAAGTCATTTTCACACATTAAGAAATAAATAGGCGATGCCTCTATTTTAAAGGACATCCATGTTCACAAAACAAACGAATTCTACTGTTGAGCTTTATGGTCTTTTTCTTTTTTTAATTTGTAACATCTCCAAATCCTGTTTTACTTCCCCTTGTTATTAAATTTTAGAGTTACATTCTCTAGCAAATATACAGCAAAAGTCATTAACTTATCAACAGAGGGAGTCAAAACTTTGGTAGCTCTGGAAAGAGTATGCATAAATCGTTTCCTATATTGATAAGTTAATACTAAATTTTTTAAATCTTGTTTTTACACACAGTAGTGAAACTGTATCATCTTATTTTTTTTTCCCCAGCTTTGTAAATTATATGCTGGGGAGAAAGCATGCCAATGTGTGACTAGACATTAAGTTTAACAAGGTGCTCTGATGGAAGGAGGCAGCTGTGGAGGTAAAAACATACCCCTGGTTCAGTTCCTTATTTGGTGCAGGCCATGCAGTGTTGATGTATAAAGAGAAAAGTTAGCTGATGCTTGGATATCAACTGCCTTGTTGCTACACACCTAGAATGACTTTTACTTACTTCCAGGTTCATCCGCCCCTCTTTTCCAGGCAACACTCCTAAAAAAAAGGGCAACTGGGCAGAGTATAATGCAAATCCCCAAAAAACCCAGGCTTCCAACTTGGTTTCCATTCTCTACTATCTTCGTGTTTCTTTACCCCAGTGTGTACACAGTTCACCAAAGAGCTGCTTAATCTAATGAAACTAGAAGAGCAAACAATACCCATCGGGTCATGTCCAAACCACTTAATTCCAGAAAATAAAGGTTCTTTTAAATCAATTACCAGTTAAAAATGTTTTACTGACAAACAGTAATAACAGTAAAACTCTCATTCTTTCTCACCTAAGAATATACTGTAACAAACTAAAAAGAATATGGAGAATGTTGGCATTCCATGGAGTTTTTAACAAAAAAGAGGGTGTTAGGCAATAGCAAGTCAAAAAAAGCTATATGATCACTGAAAAAGTTTTCTAAATGCAATAAAGAGACATTTTGTGATATTTGACAGTGAAGATGTTAAATTTTCAGCTAATGACTTCTCCACATTTTTAGAAATGTTCCTTCCTTCCTTCGTATCAGTAGCAAATGTTCTTCTGTAAACATATAAATGGGAGTTTTTCTGAAAGCACAGCTTTCTTATTATTTAAAAACTTCTCTGATGAATACATCTAATTTATCAAAATGACTTACATAACATTTAACATGATATGAATTATTTAAAATCTGTCAACTGCCTAGAAGACTAGAAGCCAAAAAAAAAAAAAAAATTAAGGGAAAGTTTGCAGGGAACCAATTTAATCCTTAAGAGATTCATTTTTTGCAAGTTATGTTAACATGATTTTTAGAACTATATAATAAGCATTGTGGATCAGTACTTCATCATACAAATGAAGTCCAAAATTTTGCAATGGAATAGCATTCGGAAGTTTCTACCTAATAATGTACAAGACTATTTAATTTTTATGTGCCTAAACACCCACATAAGATTCAAGTTTAACTTCCTGAAATACTGAGCACTCAGCTTCAAGATTAAATAGTATTAAAGAATTAAAACTATTCAAATGGGTGTATAATTATAATTCTTCCCAATGAGAGAGCCACTTTCAAATACTACACAAATCACTATTTTTAAACACCAATATAGTTAAGTCCAAAATGAACTCAAAATTTAAAATATTTTGCTAGATTTTCATCTTTTTTCCAACACCAATCCCTAGTAAATCATAAACAAGTTGTAAATTTTTCATAAATCTGACCATATACCCACTATACACCTATTACAATGTGAAACTATCTCCCCCCCCAAATGGCAGGCAAACTGAGGGTGTATGTTTTATATTAATTTGTTAATAAGAGGGTCATCAGAGATAATGCTATCAAAATTGAAATATTATGAGATTAAAAGATCCGAAGCAACCAAAATCTCATTTTGCTGAAATTCAGTTCATTCCCTGGCAATCATAGCCATTCTTCATAGGTGCCCGTCACGCTATTAATTACCACCCTGTGAAGCAGTAATAAGGACTTGTCTTCTTATGACACTTGGAGACTGAAATTTCAATTACTTGCCCATGATCACAAAAGCAGTCAGGAGTACAGCGGGATAAAGAAACTTTCCCAATCCTTTAGACCACGCAGCCTCCCAGTTCAGCACTGCCATGCTGCCAGTACTCCTGAAACAAATTTCCCATCACCCATCCAACCAAACCACATCCCTTCACCAGAAGGCATTTAGAAAGCCCTTCATAACCACCTAAGACTCCCCCAACAATGAGGCAGCCGTAGGTGGAGTTCACAGGTCTCCTTGCAGGAATCTGAAACCAGGAGCACCTACATCTTCACAGCACGAGGCGTCCGTCCTCTCCCTTGAATTTAGGTCTTACTCTGTTTTTTTCATGAGATCAGTGGTTCTCAAATTGAGCCTGTGGATCACCAGAGGCCACCAGGGCCTAAATGGTGGTCCACAGATATAGTATCCTCCGTCCCCACCCCACCCCCTTCACCATCCCTTCAGCACTGCCCACCCACCCCCACACATACTCCAGCCCTCCTCCCCAGCCGTCCAGTCCCATGGCAAAATCACCACATGCAGTGCTAATACTGGGGCCTCCCAACCAACTTGCTGTAACCGGCAGTTGACAACCATAAGGATCGGGGACCGGAGATCACCAGAGGGGTGAGGAATAAGGACCAAGAGAGCTTACAAGAGGGCGCAGGCACTAAGGAAGGGGAAAGAAGGACAGAGGAATAGAGAAATGGAAAAACTGGGAAAGTAAGAGGGCTCTTGGGGGCAGTGATCCACCAAAAATAAACCTGTAATAAAGTATCCCATGATGAGAAAAAATTTGGGAACCACTGCTTTGAAATCATTAGATTAGTAGTCCAACAGGAACTGTGGAACATTCTGAACAGCACCTGAGATACACTGTTAGCATTCAAAACAGTTTTTAAAAACCACCCCCCAAAAAACCAGCAGCAGCAATACAGAAATAACTTGAGGATATAAACTGAGTGGCTCTTAAGCCCCATTTATCCATCTGCCATCGTCTCACAAATTAGGTCCATCTTCAGTGTCCATCCTTGAGTATGCACACGTAGCAAATTTACTCATGAACTTTCATTAAAGTCTCTGGCCTCTTTGTGCATTTTTAATAAAACATTTTCTAAAAAAATCTTAACTTTGTACTTGGCCACTTTCATATGTGCGGATGTCGTGTACCTTTTTAATCCAGGCTTGGGCACCAGTATTAGCCAACTGTTCTTGTGTCAGAACCTGTACTCCCGTACTTCCGGTGAACTGACCAGGAATGGAATTCAGCTGAGCCCAGGCATCAATCTAAAGGAAAAACAAATGCCTCAATGAATTAAGTAAAACTACTTATCTAGTCAAAATCCCACTTGTTTATTTCACTACATGAAATGGTTTATTTCATTCTTGCAAAGGCCAAGACTTAAAACTTCAACTTTTAAAACAGTATGCTGAATTTATACATATTTAAAATTTTTTCTTAAACACTCCAAAGAAGCACTTTGGTAACATTCAGTGGGTCCCAGTAATAACAAGATTTGAAATGTATTTCTAACAACTAAAAAGCATAACTGTAATACTCATTCTTCAAAATATCACATGGATACATGAACATAGAAAAGAGTTCATAAAGCAAAGGATCCCCATCCCCTGCTTATGTACATATATAAATGTCATAATCACCTGAGTTTTTTAACTACCTTCTTTGTGGTGTTAGAAACCCATAATAAATTCGAGAGACATGTTTAAGGAGTAATAAATACAGGAAATTGTTCAAACACATAAAACAGCTTTCTTTAAAAACTGAGCACTATGTCAATCACCAACATTTACTGTGCTGGTTAAACAATCAGTTGTCAGTCCTTCAAAGTAGATTTACTGCACACTGGTATTATCAGGCAATGTATTTCCTTATCTGTCTGAATGTGTATTTACTGTTTCTATACAGATCTACCAAAGGAATGCAGAAGACAAATGGAAAAGCTGTCCACTGCTAAAAGTACAGACCCTGGACTCAGACTGCCTAATCACTTTTTTTTAATTTTAATTCCAGTGTAGTTAACATACAGCATCATACTCATTTCAGGTTGACTAACCACTCATTAGTCAGTCTCCTCCGCTGGAAATCGGGAAATCATAATAGTACCTACATCTCAAACGGCTACTATGGGCACATAGCTACTTTTATACACCAGATAACGAACTCTTTAAGGGCAGGGAATTTTTTCTATTTTACTCTCCTAAACAGTTCCTGCCACATAGTACACAATAAATATTACTAAATGAATGATCATGCCCCAAATCACTTCCATTTAAAATAAGCTAATAGTGCCAAATTATTTCCTTAGATTTTTAAGATAGGACCTACATTTCAACAGCATGCCACAGACTTTGCTTATGTCACAACTGTCTAATTAGTTAAATTCTCATTTAGACATTAGAACGCCTACATACCCGTTCCTGAGCTCGATTTAACATGCTCATGGCTTCAAGGTCAAATGCATTCTCACTGAGTCTTTTCTGAGCTAGTGCCCGCTCACTCATTGCTGTTGAGATGTCCACAGGCTAAGAAAGAAAACATAGATAATTATCTCAAATTATGATAGACCCCCTAAATTCTAAAAAATGCTCTTTAACTGCTACATGTCAAAAATAAGATGGTAGTCTTACAAATTAACAATCTTGCAAAGTACAGAAAAAATGCCAAAAAGTAAAGGAACTTTGGAAAGTAGATTTAAGTAAGTTACAAAGTATCAGAGGCAGCAGTTGAACTCAACCCAAAATGTGATTTCATATTTTCTACTTTATCAAATTACAGTCATAGAAAACTGCAAAGAACTTAAAACTCTCTAGCTCTCACTAACAAGTCATTTACAAAAAAACTGAGAAATTTTGAACTATTTTTTAACTGTTAACTTTATATGCATTAGCAGTTTCCATTTTACCTTACTTATTAGCATAACGTTCAGAAGCAATAAAGATTCCTGAATAAGCGAACAGAAAACCACTATCGTATCAGTGGTCTCTCCTTCACTCATCCACACATCTTTTCATCTTCTTGCAGATGCTCAGGGATAATTTGGTCTTAAGAACTCCACTTCTTCAAAAAATATTTGTTTACATACATTAATGACCCAAATTAAAACACTTCTGTGGGGGTACAGAACACGAATGAAAACACTTAAAATGAGGTGTATCTGAATGGACTTAGGTTTTCCTTTTCAAAGCTCATACCCTAACTGTAAAAACTTTGTGCTAAGCAGAGTAATTTTATGGTTTAACTTTTTTAAATGTTTCATAATGTCCAGGAAAATTCTTAAAGGGTAATCTTTAGAGCAAATTTCCAATTTACCAGATTAGTGGAAGGCTCAACCATAAAAGGAAAATTAAATATCTGATGTTCTTTATTCTAATGTTAAGAGCTCATGTTGAGTTGTATCAACTCACCAATTTTTTGCACCCAAGAAAATTCATTTTCAGAAGATGTTTATTTGCCATGGGAAGGTTTTCCTAAATTCATTTACAAAGAATGATTAATGGCTACTGCATGGATATGACAAACATAAGGAAGTCAGTAAGATATGTTAACAGCTAAGGATTTTTCTTTAAAAGCTAAGTAAAGGCTATCTATAATGTAACTGTGTACTGCATTATGAAATACTTCTTCTAAAATAAAGATCTATATACTAGAGAAGGATATGTAACAATGAGAGAATTCTATCTCATGCACAAGAATTACTAATCTTCTTTTTCCTACCTTCAGAGCAAACCCCCTTTTCTTCTATCACTCTTAGTTATCTTGCTGAATCATCTTATAATATTCTGCTAGCAAAATTAAATTTTTTCATCCACAGATTCTTATGTATTACCTTCTTAAAAACGAAAGCAAAACGAATCTGAACTCATTCTGTAATTGTACTGTTTATAAATCTCATGAATGGAAGATCTTAAATTTCTCAGTCAATATAGTAATTATCCACACTAATTATGTCTGGGGCCTATAAAAAATAATGTAGGCAAAGTCACAAACAGTAAAAACTTTAGTATCTTCACTTTTACTTCTATTGTAATTCTGATTAACTGCTTGCACTTTAAATGAGAACCCAGATATTTTAGGCCGAAATTTACATTACTTTGGCCTACCTTAAATGTTTCCTAAAACTGTTAGGCAGGATTATTGATATAATTTGAAGGCCCACCAAATACATCTCAAATACTGTTCATTAACCTTGCCTGAATTACTCTGTGTAGCAGTCTATAAATTTTTGAGGATGTTTAGATATAAATGGGTTTTTATTCAAATAAGTCTAAACTTATAGGAAATAATGTGGAAAATCTATCTACCCACCACCCCAAGCCCTGATTCCCAATTTCCAACTATGAATTTAGCCATAAATATGTAGTTAAGATGGCTCTGAAAGCTCCCAACTTTTCTGGAATAAAATTCTTCCCAACTGGAAAGCAAATGAATACGACTATCTTTGAATTTTCCACTTTCGGAAAACATATCTTCATTCTTTTTTCTTTTTAAGGCTTTACTAAGTAAGCAGATAACCTAAATGTCTTGTCATTTATCCCCAGGATGAAACTTCATTCAAATCTCAGTAATACTTTGTTAAATTCACATCTCACGCTGAGAGAAATTTTAATATAGCAACTTTGATGTTTAATGTAAATTTACTTTAGATAAAATTACAACTATTTTCTTCCTGAAGTAACACAATTTTATTTACTCAACAGGCTTACCAAGTGAGCTGCAAGTTCATGTCAAAACCTTATTACCAGATAGTAATCTATTAATTTTATATTCATATTTTTAAATGTGAAGAAATATATTCAAAATAAAATAAACCAGGATTATCTTAACCTCTTAAGGATCCTTAAGAGTTTGAATCATTAAGCATGTTTCCAGGTTTTCAAGGTAATTCAGAATATGCAATAATGCACAAAAAGCCAAATATAATCCCCAAAGCATCCATACTCAAGGACTAGACCAAATGTTACATATCAGTATTAAAATTCTCACAAAATATCAGAGCTATTCTTTAGAACACTGGCCAGTATTCTGTACAATGACAGCTAGTGAGCACTTGAAATGTGGCTAGGGCAAGAAAGTAACTGATCTTTCAGTGGCCAGTGACTACTACATTGGACTCCATGTTGTGCGTTATGTGTATATATAAACAGTGTACAGTGGGTTATACTATACAGTGAACTTTAGAGTCTTAACCATCTTTTTAATGTTGCTCAGAAATAGGAGTATGTCAAAGGTACCAAAATGATGCTTTTTAAAAAGCCCTTCTAAAAGCAAGGGGAAAATAATCTTAAATCTCATAGAGTATTACTGTCAAGTTGTCATCAACAAGCCTTATTTGTTTCCTGTAATATACTACAGATTTTCTGAAGTCTAATTATGATACTATAAGTAATATTCTAAGTATTATAATGGGGGAAATGTTTAATTTCCTTTCAGCTAGGACTTATTCTAAGTAAAATCTAAAGAGTATTCTGAATTATAATTCCAATTCTCATATTAATAAAAACCTATCCAAGTTATTTCATCTCTCTACTACAGCAACAGATTACTTCTTCCATAATCCAAAAGTGTCAGGAATAATGAAATCCATAATATAACATGCATTTCATAGCCCAAGTTACAATTGTGTACCTTCTGTATCTTCCTCATTTAAAAAACCCTAAGTCAAAAAGAAAAAAAAATCCTAAGTCAATTTACTTCCCCCTTTTGTCAACCCAACTATTTACATAAATATAACAATTACCTTAGATAGTTCTTACAAAGGCAATGAAAGGATATAAAAGGGCTAAAAATAATTATTAGAAGGGGGTCAGTCAGATAAAGAAAATAAGCCCCGTAATATGGAAATTATTTTCTACGAACATAATCGCAGGCATCTTAAAAGACAGTAGAAAAGGAAACTTTTAATTGTAAGAACATGAAACTAAGAAAATGCATCTGACCTGTACGTAAAATAGGATTCTAAAATACTTAGTAAAAATTAACAAGTTACAAAGAGGTTCATATAGAAAAGAAGAGGACAACTACAAAAACAAAAGCCACACGAAATACAGAATATCTCAGTTGTCATGTGTTGGGTTTTTAAACCATGAATTATGAATCTTTTTATTACATCATATAGAATTCTCTAGTATAACTTTATACATTTAATCTAAATAAACTACAGTAAGAAAACAAATAGATAACCTATTAAGTGGTTCAAAGAAATTCAGTGTTAATCACCGAGGAGAATCTAAGGAAAGAAGAACGAGTAACAAGGCTGTATTTAACCATTCTAGCACTGCCAGGATCCATGTGTTTAATTTTCATTTAAAATTTACATCTTACTCCAAGAATTGAGCTTTCCTAAACTGTAAATTTAAAACTTCGACACTTAAAGAGAACTGTAGCTCCACTGGGATGTGGAAATATTTTTCAATAAAACAAACCAGGCACACTGCCTACCTCTGGACCTCTAAACATTTATGATTAATAGTAAACCCAAGGAAATTTTATGTCAAAGATTACATTTAAATCTTCTACCCAATAAGCCTCTAACTTGATTACCAAGAATTAGTGCCCCCGAGCACAATTTTTTAAATACTAGTTTTCCAACATTTTTGATTTCACTGTTTTTGAATCAAATTCACACAAATATGGTCAAAGTTCTGTAGTCACTCCTTACTGAGGATGCTCCTGGCTGGCTTCTGGGTAGGAAGACGATGCTATGGCAGTAAGACACAGTCTGATGAGCTGATATTCCATAAGATACGGATTTATGTTGATCCATCCACATCTATCCACTCACGCTTATGTCAAAGAGCACTCATGTGCAAGACAATTGGTGGGGTTAAGGATTACAGCAAAGCTGAGATCAAATCTGTGATCTTTGCTTAAATGTTTTATGCTCAAAACTAAAAATCCACGAACTCCATTTATATTTATTAAAATGAAAAAGATAAGTTAAAAAAAATACTACTCATTTAAAACAGTGACCATTTGAAAGCACTTTCCTTTTACTCTATAAAAGCCTTTATTTCAACCCCTGACAGGGATCAAAAGGGTCAATGCTCCCATAAATGTCACCAATTGTATTCCACAAACATTGGTATATAGAACATAATCTTACAAATGTATTTGCAAGATACAGCTAAATAACTAGAACTAAACATTTTATATTGTGACCATTTCCTCGAGGTGTTTACTACTATTGTTGTGTAAAATTAGAGACCTAAGAGACAACAAAATCCTACTTTTTTCTTTTAAAAATTTTGGGATTGTTTCTGCTTAAAATTAAAGTTAACCTATATATTTTTTCAGTCTGATCTTCGAAGAAACTAGCTCAAAGATTGAGTTCTGGTATCAAAAGTTGTACATATCCTCCCACAGGAGAAATCTATTTGTTTAGCCCTCTGAACTTTTCCTGCTGCTTTCGTGAACAACTGCTTAATATAAAATTTGAATACCCAAGTTTTCCCCTTGGGATTTCTTTGGAATAATTCCCAACTTTTAAAATCTGACGACTTTTGATGACAGACAAGGCTAAGGCACCACACTGTCAGTGTTAAGACTGAAAATGGCAGAGTGCTGAACTTCAAATATACATATAAATACATATACATAGTCTCAATCAAAAAGAAACATTCATCAGGATTCATTAAGCATATTCCCCATGCTCAATTAAGGTTAAAATTGTTATGATCACTTCTCAGGATAATCCCTTGGAATTTTTCAATATTTCTAGGGCTTCGCTCGGCTGAAAATTTTTTCTCACATAATCTCCCTATGTTTTTCCCAATTCTGTTAAATGCTTAATCTGCGAATTACTAAAAGCATATGTATCAGAATTTCTAAGTAAGTCTGTTTGGCCCTCTTATGATTTATATTTAGCTACTATAAGATTTAAGAAAATTGCAAATGTCAGTTAACCTTTCCCTCTTGGAGATGTGCAGGTAGCCTGATTTGGGGGATTAGCAATTGAACTACTCAACCGGTTTTACTAAAATATTGTCCAAACCAACTATCCCTTCCTCACTGGTGACAGTATAACTTGCTTCAACTGCTGAAACCCATGTAAATATAAATCATCACTGGGGACTGTAAGTTGCACTAGCTAATTATCATGTCCTGCTTCATCATATAGAACTTGCTCTCTCTTAAAATGCCACAGGTCAAAAAACAAAAAACAAAAAAAAAAAAACACACAGTGAAAATGTCACCTGTGAATAGCCCAGGGGAAAAAATACACTATCAAAAGATTTCTGATTTGGGTTCTGTTCACTTTCTGATTTTATAAACAGATTTATTGATAATAATGGAGGTGTTTAGTGGAAGATGATATGGCCAATGAAGGGAATCTAAGTTGGAGAGAACAGGTCTCTCTGACCTATGTATCCCAGAACTGCAAGAAAAGAAGTGGGGAAGAAGTCCCACATTGTAAGGGCATCATATTATTTAGTCCAGTCCTTGGACAAACATCTGGGCTTTGGAACCAAGGGCAAGAGGTGATAACTAGTCTATAGTATCATTCAAAACTCCCACCCCCCCTAGTAAGTCTCCACCCTCCCAGATCCCCCAAGCGTGATTTTGCACAACAAGTTAAATAAAAGTAAACTGTTTATTAAAAGATACAGCAAAGGTACAGATACAGAGATACATACAAAGATACAGATATATATATATATATATTTACATATATATACAGTCTTGCTGTTTTCATGTGCACTATACTTAGCAGCACATTATTTAATCAGGCAGCATTTTAATGGGGTTGTTTTGACACTTGGCGTTATTACTGCGTCATTTTGACAAGATACAACTATAGCCTCATGGAAATTTCAAGGTGTGAATTCCACTTCTCCAACTTTTAATAGTAGCAAAGAGGGGAAGGAGAAGGGAAATGGGAGTACCAAGGCTGAGCATTAGGTTAAACACAAGAATTCCAAAGGGCCAAGGTAGCACAGGGAAGGGAAAATAATTAAAAATTAAAGGCTATCTGACAACAACCCAGAGAAACCATTATTTAAGGGCAATGGACTATGTATCCAAGATGCTCATACATCAGCCTACAATGACCTTTTCCAATCCAGTTCTTGTGTTGAACCTGAGGATCTGCCTCTCTCTGCTCAATCCCTCCACCCAGTAAATTTGCTACCACCAAAATCTAGAGCTATAGAGCCTTGAAGCAAAACGGGAAGCTAAATAGTTGTACCTTGGGCTACCTTCCCATAAGTGCAAGGAGGGCCCAATGTTGGGTAGGGATGTGATAACACTGTTCTCTGCAATTCGATGCTTTTCACTTTGTGGCTTGGTTCCACAAAGTGAATTGCATCGAGTTACTGTCAAATGAGAAGCTGCGGGTTGTTTCATCTGTCGTCTAACCCGGCCCTGCCGTTTAACCCGGCCCTAAGAAGAGTGAAACAGAATCCAAATCAGATATAAAGTAACAATAAAATGGGAGATTCAGGTATTAAAAAACAAAAAACAAAAAACACAATATTCCTCTTACTTACCTCAGAGGGCAAATTGCTGCTGAAAACATTATCATCATCTTTGTTTTCTTCACCATTTTTCTCTACAGGAACCCATTCTCCATAAACACTATCTGCTTCTTTTTTTCGATGCTGAGATCCAGATGACACAGGAAACTCTTTTGTTAATGTTACCTGGCTTTTTGGGGGAGTTGGCTTTGCTGCGGCAATCTAAAAAATAACGTATTTCCTTAATTAAAACTGAAAAGACTTTCAACATAATCTGGAAATAGTTTTGTTCATTATTTCTCACAGTATTTAATCCAAAAATTAAAACATTAAATTCCATTTGAGTTTTATTTAAATCGTCCCTATGCTGTTTCATCAAGCCATAAACACTAATACTCACATTCAGATTGAAAAAAATAGGTTTGGGTTCACTGAGTTTAAAGGGATGATGATAAAAAGGAGGTTCTTCTTCCTCTTCGTCTGAAACGTGAGGCTTATTCACTATTACATCATCATCTTCTTTACTCTGTGCGATCTGTTTGCATTTCTTAAAAAAATAAAAACAAAAAATAAATCTTACACTTTATATGGAATAACATGCAATTTTAAAAAAATCAAAACCACATAAAATCAACTTTCAGAAATAAAACAAGATTAACAACAGGTTGCAGTTAAGTAACTTAGCTTATTAGCTATTATTTAAACACACTCTAGCTGGTCAGTCAGTCAACAACATTTATTGAGCACCTACTATGTGCAGAGCACTGTACTGGGCACTGTCCAGGGAATACAAAAAAAAAAAAAAGAAGAAGACATGGTCCCTGCTCCCAAGGAGCTTACAATCTAGTTCAAGAAACAGAATTACATACACATGAAATAACTGAGGAACGCTTTTACAGAGCAACACAATTAACAAGTGCAAACTGATATAATACAAACTGAGTACATAAGTGCTGAAAGAACAAAAGCTTAAGAGAAAACAGAATCAGGAAGAATTTGATAATCAAAGGCTATTCCTTGAAGAGTTCTATGCCAGATTTTCATAGTTAAGAACAAGGATTGGCAGGAAAAGAAAAAGAGTCATCCTAATTAGATGGTAGTAAAAAGGTGAGAAACTTACTGGAAGAACAAGAGGGTGAAAATGAGGCTTAAAAACATAAGGGAAACACTAAGCTTTCACAAGGTTTTAGATAAGGAGCTTAGATTTGATAAGCAAAGTAACAGAAGCCTTCACTAAGTCCTTAAATTAAAAAAGTTATAATTCATATTGCAATAAATCTAAGTTTGAAAACAGAGTAAGGAACTATTACATGAACCCCCAAATGCATGGCAAAGTAAAAAATTTGAAACTTCTCCAACTGGGTTAGATGGTCATTGTCTCTCCATAAATGTTTTGTAAGTTGAGTCTCTAAAGGAACAAAACTCAAGAATGAAAAATAAGGCATGATGGAGAGGGTGTTAACTGATGAGGTCTGACACATAAAGCTAAGTCCATTCCTTCCTGAGAAGCTAAGGAATAGACTCAATTACCTGGCTTTATAAAAAGGTCAGAATAAATTTGGGTGGACTTGTCTATACAAGCAGAATTTATCACATCCATCATCAATTGAAAATGTTACAATAGGATAAAAAGCTCAATTGGCCAAAAAACACAGAGTATATATACCAAGCTTGTAACCAAGGGGAACAGAATATATTGACAGTGGCAGGCTGGCATAAGGCTAGCCAATAACAAGTTTCAATATATGAAACAGTGTGATATTTCTGGATCCTAGCAGCAATATTTCAGCGTCCTCCCAAAAAAAAAAAAATAATAATAAAAATAATATTAACAAAACAAAGCCAAAAAAAAGCCTCAATTGAAAAGATCAAATTCTTAAAAACAAAAATAAGTGTGTTTAAAACATATGTTACTGCCAAAACCCGAACCGCAGGAAGAACTGATAATGGCCGGCCATTATCACCAATGGCTGGTACCAAACAGCCAAAACCCGAAATGTTGATGCGTAAGAAGTTCCTTTCAGGCAATGGCCAGCTATTCTCATTAATTTCCAAGCTCCGGTGGCAAAAGATCATTTCTGAAGATTGTCTGTGTCTTTGCGTATATGCAGTACACTCGTGGCGATCAGTGAACACGTCGTGAATGGAAACGAAACTGTAGGCGAGCTTCTGCGTGTTGCTCACTCAACACCTCCTCCATTCAAACGAACCGTCCCACTCCTCAGTCAGTTTGGCTTCTAAAACTGGAAAGCAAAAGTAATGGGAAGTAACTTTTAGCTAGCGGAGCTTAGCCATCCCGGATAATGGCCTGCTAAACAGAGCTTCTGCCGCTGCCACATCTGTATTTCGGGTTTTGGCCACTCGGTGCCAGCCATTATCAGTTCAGCCCACAATTCGGGTTTTGGCACGCTCCAGAGTCAACATCACTGAAATAATCCATTTAAGAATGTAAACAAATTCTGTCTAGCTTACCTCAGTTAGTTCTTCTATAGTAGCTCCTCCTGACTTTTTAGCAACTTTCTCTTCTATTGTAGGTGGAGGTGCAGGCTTTAGGTTTGGCGGTAAAGGAACACCAGCCTTAGCACACATGGCAGCTGCATTAGCTTTGGCTATTTCAAGTAATTGAGCCTTATCTGGAAGAGGAAAATATAAGTAGTTTTCCTTTAGGCTAATACACTTTGTATTATCTAAAATCTTACATGGTAACAAAATTAAAGGCATCAATTTTCTACCCTAATATACAGCTGGGATCAAATCACTCCTTGGCTGAGTTTTTAAGTAAATGACCTCAGTAATTTGACATTTAGCTTCCCATTCAAATACTATACAAAATAGCTAACTTACACAACAATGATCTCACACACACACACACACACACACACACACACACACACACACGGCAGAGCCCTCTTTATTTTCCTATGATGCCCTTAAAATTACTTTCCTTCTAATCTCTTGACATTTTAAATCACTCTTTAAGCCAAGTGCAAGTGCCAACGCTTCTAATAGGCCTCAAGTCAGAATTTAACACTTCTCCCATGTGCTTTCCAAAGTGCCTTACCTATACCAGTACTTACAATAATCATCACATTTTATTTTTTTTTTGGCAGGTTATGATTTAGTAAAAGAGACATATATGCATTTTATCCATGTCTCCTCTACCAACCTGTAATCACTTCAAATATGTAATCCTATGAATAAAAAAAGAACTCAACTTTTGTTGAACTGAATGCATTTTCCCTTACTGTTCTGTTAGGGCATTCTTTAGAAAACCCTGACCTAGAAATGTCCAATCTACTAAGATAATGATAAATTATCCATTACTACTGCAGGTAGTAATACACTATCCATCAAGTTTTAATCATCCCTGCACACTTGTTACATCAAGAGGAACTAGAGCACTTTACTTTTGAAAGCAGACTATTAAAATACAAATGTCATTTTGGTAAATTTAACTTTGTTTTGCTAGTATCACCCACCCAGATAAAAACTCCCCACATGCAAAATTCTCTATTCACTTCCATTCCCTATTCATTATACCAATCAGAATTACCTTCACACATTTAACAGCCCTGTGTTGCCATTTTCAAACTTGTAACTTACTAAAAAAGAGACATCATAATTTTAGGCTTATCTGTAAGAATCTATGTTGGAATACATATAATAAAACAATCGAGTATATAAGCCTTGTCATTAACTAGACTTGTACTTTCCACCTTTATTTATGGAAGACAGTTGAAGCAAACTAAAACTTCCCAGTATGAAAACACTCTGGTTCTAATACAATCCCAAACAGGTCTTTTCTTTTTTAACTCTAATTATAAATGTACTCCTATACAATTTCCAAATACAAGCAAATCTAATTACAACCGACCCTGGAATAATGAGAAGAGTTAAAGGCACTGGCTGACTCCTGTGTAGCTGAAAACTGCATATAACTTTTGACTACCCAAAAACTTAACTACTGATAGTTTACTGTTGACTGGAAGCCTGACAACATGAACAGCAGATCAACACATATTCTGTGTATGTATTACATGCTATGTGCTAAAAAAAAAAAAGAACATTTTAAAAATCATAAGGAAAATACATTTACAATACTACCACCTTATTTATCAAAAATATCCACATGTAAGTAGACCCATCCAGTTCAAACCCATGTTGCCCAGGATTCAACTACAGAAACTTAAAAGACAGAAATACTTATCATAAACCAATAACCCAAAATATTCCACTTGACTCAAAGATCAGAAAAAAATTATTTAAGTCATTCTCTATTACAATGTCATTAAATTTTAAAATGACTTACTCAAATCTGTCAGACGTTTAGGTGATCTGCCTCTTTCAGAAGACCTGGATCGTTTACGGCGGATGGGAGATCTGCTAAACCTTCTTCTCAAGGGTGTTCGTGATCTCCTTAATCTTACTGGTGAGATACTAAAGCTTCGTCTCCTTACCACAGACCTTGATCTTCTCCGGCGACTAGGGGTGCGGCTCCGGCGGCTAGGGGTGCGGCTCCGGCGGCTCGGGGTGCGACTCCGGCGGCTCGGGGTGCGGCTCCGGCGGCTCGGGGTGCGGCTCCGGCGGCTCGGGGTGCGGCTCCGGCGGCTTGGGGAAATACTAAAGCTCCTCCTCCCCACAGATCTAGATCTTCTTCGACGACTTGGAGTGTGACTCCGACTCCGACGACTTGGGGTGCGACTGCGAGCTCTAACTGTTTTCCGGTTATCCCTGGAACTTGATCTTTTTCTTTTTCTTTCCCTGGACTTCGACCTGTGCTTTGGAGATCTTTTACGCTTCTCTTTTGATACAGAGCGCCTTCCTCTGGACTTTGACCTTGACCTGCTGCTCCTTCTTCTGCGTCTTGATCGGGACCTTGAACGCGTTTGAGAGCGATGAGACTTGGACTTAGATGATCTCTTCCTTGCCCTAGAACGAGATTCACTGGTACGCTTGCGTGATTTGTGCTCAGAAGACTTGGAACGCTTACTTCGAGATCTTAATGAAGAGTCTCTTTTCTTCTCTTTCTCACCTTTGTCCCGGTTTTTGTTTTTCTTGCTTTTCTCATGTGTGTCCTTAACTTTTACAAAAATTTCATAATCATCTTTTTCCTCTGAAGACGACTCTGAAGCTCTTTCTGGTATACTGATTACAACTGGACTGGCAGCAGATTTGTCACGTTCAACCTCACTTGCAAGTAAAGGTCCTTCGATACCAGCTCTAAGGCTTGTAAGACGTTCCATGTCCTTAGGAAGTAATGGTCTCACTAAATCTGCTTCATTAATATCATCAATATTGGCAGAAAATCCTGAATCAGACAGTATCTCTTTAGTAGGGAGAGGTACTTCTTTATCTTCTCCACTACTTTCTTTAGGACTGAGAGCAACTGCTAATGTCTGGTCACAGTCTTTTACAGATAATGGTCCTTCTGCATCCTTATTAATGAAGTTATTAGATGGTAAATCAAGATGAATGTCTTTTGCAGGCAAAGGTCCCTCTATGTCAGCTTCACTACCACCACTAGGGCTAGTGGAAATGATCATGTCGTGTTCAGTATCTTGAGCAGTTAAAGATACTTCAACATCATAATTACTAACTGAACCAAGAGCAGATGCTGCGGCAAATTCAATACCCTTACTAGTTCCCATTGCATCAGGTTCAAGAGCAAGGGGACCAGCAGAAGACAGAGTTCCTCCATCAGCTTCACTAACACTAGAGCAGGTATCCAATACTGTGCATTTAGTCTCACTGATGGACAAAATATTCCCTTCATCAATTTCACCAACAGCACCAGTACTGGCAACAGACACTGTATTATGTTCCATCTCTTTAGCAACTAAATAATTATTTGTATTAAGGTCTATATTTGTACCATGTTCACTTTCATATGGGTCATTCTTCAGGTGTCCTTCAGCATGTGGCTCTTCATCTGAATGCATGGGAATCTCCTGTATGCCTATTTCTGGAGTTAGATTTTGATCACTAGATAGTAAATTCATTCCTTTTATAACACTAGACTCCAGTATCATTGGTGTAGACTCTAAAACCATCTCAGTTGGTATTACTTGGATCTGCTCTGAGACAGTGACAGCAGGCTCTGAAATTATCACAGTGGATTCTTGGACAGAAACAGATGGTTCTGAAACAACTGCATTTGGTTGAGAGACTGACACTGCTGGTTCCAGGACAGGCACAGTAGACTCCAGGGCAGAAACAACTAGCACAGGGGTGGTAACATGCTCAGACTCGGCCAAGGCCAGGGTCTCCGGGACACCCTCAGCAGGTGTGTCTGGAACAGCCACAGCTACTGGGTCAGAGACAGCCACAGCTGTTGGGTCAGGGATAGCCACGGCTGGGGTCTCTAGGACAGCCACAGCTGGGGGCTCTGGAACAGTCCCAGTTGGTGGCTCTGGGACAGCCACAGCTGGGAGCTCTGAAACAGCCATGGCTGGCAGCTCTAGAGTGCTCTGTGATGCCTCTGGATTAGTTGCGGCTGGCTCCAAGAGAGAGAGACACACCTCTGAGGCAACATGTCCTGAAGCTTTCATGGAATCAAAGGTTTCTGCTGTCTCAGACATAACTGAAGGCTCTGATGTTAATACAGTTGGTTCAGATGACATAATGGGAGTTTCAGAGACCATGTAAGTCACTGCTCTCTCTGGAACAACTTGATGTTCTTCTGCTACTACAGCAGACTCTACAGGTGTTGATGTAACCGAAGACTCTGGCTCTAATGGTGCTTCTGGAACAGTCACAGCAGCCTCTGATGCTAACACCGAAGGATCTGATGCTGACACTGAATAATTAGCAGGCAATGCCGAAGGCTCTGAAATCTCACTTTGACTCACAGAAGGTTCAGACAGCGACACAGACTCTTCAGGAGGTAATGCTGGCACTTCAGTAGGCCAAGTATTTTCAGCTATTAATGCTGACTGCTCAGTAGGTAATGCTGGACCCTCTGGTGGTTCCTCAGGAGGCAATGGTGGTGTCATTGGTGGCTCCTCAGGTGGCAATGGTGGCATTGTTGGAGGCTCTTCAGGAGGCAAAGGTGGCACCATATATGCCTCCGTATATGTATCAGTATAAGAATCGGTGTAAGAATCAGCTGCCATAGACATCATTGAACGATCAGCAGTGTAAGATGACATCATAGATCGGTCAGCTGCAGAGTACGATGACATCATAGACCGGTCAGCAGCAGAGTAGGACGACATCATAGACCGGTCGGCACCCATGGACATCATAGATCGGTCAGCCATTGGGGACATCATGGAGCGCTCGTAAGCTGACATCATAGAGCGTTCATAAGCTGACATCATAGAGCGCTCAGCCATAGGGGACATCATAGAACGCTCATAGGCTGACATCATAGAGCGCTCATAGGCTGACATCATAGAGCGCTCAGCCATAGGGGACATCATAGACCGCTCATAGGACATCATAGAGCGTTCATAAGATGACATCATGGAACGTTCTGCAGCATAGGACATCATCATAGAACGTCTAGATGCTAACATCAGGGGTCTTGGTGCTAACCTATATGGCCTGGGGGCTATTCTATAGGACCTGGGTGCTATCCTATAGGGTCTAGGTGACATCCTATAGGGATCAGGAGTTAGTCTGTAGGGATCATGGCCTAATCTATAAGGGTCTTGCCCTAACCTGTAGGCATCATGACCTAACCTGTAAGGGTCATGACCTAACCTATAGGGATCCTGAGCTAACCTGTAAGGATCCTGAGCTAACCTGTAGGGATCAGGAGATTTTGAACCCAACATAGCAGAATCTTGGGTACTAGATGCTAACATCTGGGCATCCATGGTACCAGATGCCAACATCTGAGCATCCATGGTGCCGGAGGCTAACATTTGAGAGTCCATAGTGCCTGATGCTAACATCTGAGAATCCATAGAGCTAGTAGCTAACATCTGGGAGTCCATGGTGCTGGTTGCTAACATCTGGGAATCCATGGTGCTGGTTGCTAACATCTGGGAGTCCATGGAGCTGGTTGCTAACATCTGAGAGTCCATGGAACTGGTTGCTAACATCTGAGAGTCCATGGAACTGGTTGCTAACATCTGGGAGTCCATGGAGCTGGTTGCTAACATCTGGGAGTCCATGGAGCTGGTTGCTAACATCTGGGAGTCCATGGAGCTGGTTGCTAACATCTGGGAGTCCATGGAGCTGGTTGCTAACATCTGGGAGTCCATGGTGCTAGAGGCTAACATCTGGGAATCCATGGTGTTGGACGCTAGCATCTGGGAATCCATTGTGTTGGACGCTAGCATTTGGGAGTCCATGGTGTTGGACGCTAACATATGGGTCTCCATGGTGTTAGAAGCTAACATATGGGATTCCTGGGCCATCAAGGGATCCACTCCTACTGTTACAGAAGTCTCCCCCACTAATGTAGTAGGCAGCTCCTGTGCTACCGTATTATAGGATTCCAGCGCTGTCGTCGAGGGCACCTCCAGGGACTGCGACACGGTCATCGTTGACAGCTCCGTTGTCACCACAGACTGAACAGAGATCTCCAGCGCCACAGTTGCCACAGGCTGCCCAGGCAACTCTGGTGCCCCAGGCTGCCCTGGCAACTCCAGCACCCCCGTTGCCAGAGGCTGCCCCAAAAGCTCCAGTGCTCCAGCTGCCCCAGACTGCCCCGAGAACTCCAGTGCCCCAGTTGCCATGAGCTGCCCAGGCAACTCCAGTGCCCCAGTTGCCACAGGCTGCCCTGACAACTCCAGTGCCCTAGTTGCCGAAGGCAGCCCTGGCAACTCTGGCACCCCAGTCACCGAAGGCTGCCCTGGCAACTCCAGCGCTGTCGTTGCCACTGGCTGTCCTGGCAACTCCAGCACCATCGCTGCCTCAGGCTGCCCCAGCAACCCTGTTGCCGTTGTCACCTCAGGCTGCCCAGGATGTTCCACCGCTGTCATCCCCACAGGCTGCTCCAACTCTGACGTCGTCACAGGTTGTTCGGTCAACTCCATTGCTACTGTTACCGCAGGCTGCACTGGCAACTCTACTGCTGCTGTCACCACAGGCAGCCCTGGCAACTCCTGTGCCATCACAGGTGGCTCTGGTACCTCCTGTGGTGGCTCCAACCCCACGGATGGTGCTGGAAGCCCTGGCAATTCCTGCGACAACTGTGGCACTGATGTCGCAGAGGGCCCCGGCAACTCAGGCACTGCCGTCGCAGGGGGCCCTAGCAACTCAGGCACTGGGGTAGAAAGGGGGCCTGGCAACTCTGGCAATGGGGTAGCAGAGGGCCCAGGTAACTCCAGAACTGGAGTCACAGGGGGCCCCTGCAACTCCGGCTTGGAGGTCGCAGGTGGCCCCGGCAACTCCATCACTGAGGCCACCGACGACTCCGGCTGCTCCAACGCTGTGGTCTTGGGCAGCTCCAGCAACTCCTGCGGTCTTGTCATGGATGAATCTGCAATCTCCGATGGTACTTCGACAGGCTGCTCTGGCAATCTGACCCCTTCAGTTGCTGATGACTCTGGAAAATCCATTGTTGTTGATGTGCTTGGCTCAGGGTGCACCTCAGTAGGTATCTCGGACGATACCACAAGGGATTCTGAAGGCTCTAGCCCTTTTGCTACTAGAGGTTCTAACATGCTCTTTGATTGCTCTGGAAGTGTGGTCTCCAAAGATTTCAGCGTAGGCTTCATCTGATACTCCACTGACATTGTTACAACGGGCTCAGGTGACTTTAGCACTACTGTTGTAGTAGGCACTGGTGCCGTTGTAAAGGAATCCAGAATCTTTGTCATGGATGATTCCAGCGTGACTGCCACAGACTGCTCTGACTGCACTGAAATTACTGATGTTGATGCAACTGACAGTTCTGCAGTTTTTGTAGCTGGCTTCAGAGTTTCTAAGGTGTGTAGCTCTGATACCTCCATTGATACCACAGGAGGTTCTAACACAACTGCAGGAGATTCACTGGTCTCAGAAAGGCCAAACACTCTTACAGGATGCTCCAGTGCCACCGCTGAAGGCTCAGAATCAAACTTCAAAAAGGAATCCGATTCTAAATCTATGTTCCCATCATGATGTGATTTTGCCTTTGATTCAGATTCTTCTGGCTGTCTTTTATACTTTTTTTCCTTTTCTTTCTTCTTTTTCTTCTTTTTATTTTTGTGCTTTTTATGCTTCTTCGACTTTTTGGTGGGAATTTCATCAGTAGGATCTGTTTGTACAGACACACATCTACTTTTTCTGGAGGCCTCCTTCAGGTCTGAAATTTAAGAAAATTAATTTTGTCAAACATTCCCCAAAGTAAACTTAAATAAAGCACGTAAACAAACTATACATCCCATGTTACAACATCATAGTGTAACGCTTGTTAAAGTTACCAAATAAAATTATTTTCTAGAAACCAATTATCTAAAGACTGAAACTTTTCCAATTATTTCTTTCTACAACTAAAGTCTAAGTTAAAAACAAGTTCTCAGTTTATCACAAAAACTTGAAAGTTGGGGCGCCTGGGTGGCTCAGTGGGTTAAAGTCTCTGCCTTCAGCTCAGGTCATGATCTCAGGGTCCTGGGATCAAGCCCCGCATCGGGCTCTCTGCTCAGCGGGGAGCCTGCTTCCCCCTCTCTCTCTGCCTGCCTCTCTGCCTACTTGTGATCTCTCTGTGTCAAATAAATAAATAAAATCTTAAAAAAAAAAAAAAAAAACTTGAAAGTCACTTTAAATTTGTGTTTTACTAAACTTATTTACAACTATTTTCTCCAGCTCTCAAATTACAGCAAACTACTTTCAAACTACATTTACAGAGGAAAATTCCCTAGTATCAACTGTTAAAATTCCTATAAAAATACACATTAAATAATTTTTATAACTACTTAATAAGCCCTATTTATACAGGAAGCAACATGGCACTGGCTCTGGAACAGACGGTCTGCTTTGGGATCCTGAATCAGTTACCACTCACTAGATGAATGAACTTGGCGAAATTACGGACACTGTTTCTCCTAGAGTTAGAGGATAAAGGGAGTTAAAACATACAAAGTACGCTGAACAATGCCTGGCACATAGTAAGCCCTCAGCAAATGCTGGTGATTGCTTTTACATAGTACACAAAGGGCTGAACAACTAATGTAAAGCATCAACACGAAACCTGAATTTTATCTCATCACATCCATGTTACATTCTAAATAAGAATACCTCTTCCTTCAACACTTTTCTAAAATTACTAAAATAATCTTAATGTCTCCACTTAAAAAAATAAGTCACTTCAGGAAAGAAATTCTTATACCCCTTTACGTTTAACCTAAAAATACTGCATACCTGAAAGAAAAAATAGCTTCTTTTCTACTTTACAACTAGACTTATTTACTCTAATATCAGTATCAAATTAGATAAATTTTAGTGATCCCAGAAAAGCTGATCAGAAACCCAGGCCATTAAGATTATGAAAAAAATGAATACGTGACACGATCTATTCCAAAGCAAAACTATTTTCTACCTCTTATTTATTATGCACCTAATGCTAGTCAGCTAAGTTATACTTCAAGAAAAAGTTGCTGCAGCCATGAATCTAAGTATAGCTGAAGTCTGTTGTTTTTTTTTTTACCATATCCTAGATCAAAAATAATAATAAAAAAAAATAAAAACCCATAACCACCCCATTTCCAAAACGGAAGATAGTTATTTTTACAGGTGATCATAAATCTTTCATTTCTAAGCATCAATTAATTAATTAATTCCCAAAACACTAAATATCAAAGCAATGATTCCTCTCCATTCCTTGCACTTTTAAGAGGAACAGATGCAAAAACAAGGCCATCTCAGAGCTTGGGCTTTAAAATAAAACCTCCCAGCGTTTTAAAATCATTACGAATTTGGTCCAGGCTCCTGTGCCTTCCAAAACGGACATTTACACAACTGTTCTATGAAAACCCACATTCAAAATCCTGGTAGAGAGTCACTACAAAACTGAATCGAATAAAGTTATATTCCACCAACAAAGCAATCAAGTATCAATGCTCACGTTTCAGTACAACTGTATTTTCAGAGAAGACAATAAAGTCTTCAATAAATAAACTCAAACTTACTGAAGTTTTAGAACTAGTGAAGATTTTTAAATACCCTGCAGTAAAAAAATAATACTGTTAACTATTTAAAAATCTTAAAGTTTTTGAGACAGCTGATTATCTCCAGCTTACCTGGCTTATATCGTAGTTCTGTATCTAAGACCCCAGAAAGTACTTCCTCTATCTTCTGAACTATTTCTTCATTTGGGAGGCTCCTGGCAGAGGCAGCTGCATCACCTGCCTGGTTTCCTTCATTAGGTGTATTTGTTTCACCATTGAGCTGGCCTTCACTCCTTCCACTTGACAAGAAAAGTTATCAAAATTCATTATTACTTCTACTACACCATATGATAAATATTTATAACTCAGCTGATTAAAATAATCTTACATCGGTCATACATTTCACCATTTTTGTATTTCTTTCAGATGATACTCCCCACCAACAGTGCTTCCTTCACCCTATCTACTTAAAGTAGGTATATTTTCATTTTTACACACTTAATCTTCAGACCTATAAAAGTTAAGGGAAAAAATCTTTAAAACAGCTTTCTAAGCTTTTAAAAAAATAATAAAATAGTCCCAGAAATCTAAACTGATTTAGATTTGAGTTGCTTGCATATTTATCTCAGGGGAGAAAAACTATTAGGATCACAATCACAAATTCAAAGAAAAATATACCACCTAATATACACGGTACAATATACCATTCTAACATGATAGAAGCTACAACCACAATAAAACCACATTTGTGCATGGAACACAATCACCATGAACAGCATCAAGAATAGTTACCACAAACATATTGAGTAAAAAAGGGTAAACTGTAGCCTCTGATTAGTTTTAGGCTGGTGGAAGGTACTGAAATACCATGAAGTTTAAAAAGAAAAATACATTCATATGATTTTTTACCCACTGACCAAGAATCCTGGTATTTTTCTGGTATTCAAAAAAACTCATGGGAAACAAGTAACATTTTATTTATGATAACAGTAAATTAATAGTAAATTAATATGTGTTTTCAATTCACAGGGCCAGAAAAATCTTGACATGAGGCATGTCATTTACCTACTCATTTTTACTATTTTTGTCTAAGAAAATAAAATTGTTTTGAAAAACAATTTCAACACAATCAATTTAATTAAAATTAGCTAACAAAACAGATCAAACAATTATGCTCCACTACCTGATAAAAGTCTGAAATGGTCAAAAATCAAAAAAAATTTCAGTAGTTAACTGTTATTAACTTGGTTAATACACTTGGTATTTCTAACATGACTTGGGAACACTTGGTTTCCTAACATGACTCACATAATAATAACAATTAACATTTACTATTAATTAGAGTCTACATTTCTTAACTTATTTAATCTTAACACAACTCTTGTGATTAGCACCATCATTCTAATTTTACAAATGAGGTAAATGACACACAGAGAAGAAACCTAACTTAAGTTCACGCAACTATTATGAGGTGAAGCTGGTATTCAAAACCAGAGCTCCTATTCTTGACCACCATATATACAGATAGATAAATAGCTCTTAACTACTTAAATGTCAGCCTCCTTACCCAAACTGATATATGTAAAAACAGATGGGAAAATATGGCAAATACAGTTCACTAAAATGACAAATAAGCCAAATTTTGTTTTTAGACTGATAATGCATTACATATTACTTGACAAGCTAAGTATTTCTCTAATAAGCTTATCCAGTTTCTGGAGCTCTTTTACACTTTTCCTAAGCATTTACACATACATGATCACATTAGTAGAGCTTGGATTTAATACTCAGAGAAGTACAACTTTAAAGCCTGTAAGAAAATAATCATCTTAAAGCTATAGAATATTTATCTCAGTTACTGAAAAGGGAAGAAAATTTCAAACCACCTAAAGATCCAACAATACATTCCTACAACAGAATTCTGTGAAGCCATAAAAAAGGTCCCAAAGACAACTGAGAACGTGAAAAAGACAAACTTGTTCACGATCAGGTGAAAAAAAGGAACACATAACAAGACCACACTTCACAAAATATGTGCATCTGTACACACAAGGGAAAAAAATGAGAGAACATAAAGAACATTATTATGTGGTGGCTTTTCAACTTTCTCGTTTATTTTTTCTAAAATTTTTACAATAAAACGCTTGTTTTTCAAATACAGAAACTAATTTTTAAAAGATATAAAAAGACATTACAATAAGCAAACACAATCATCGCTTGAAACTATTATCAAAGTTTTCGGGGAAATCACATTCCTTTACGTCTAGACTTATCTTGTCATCTAAAATCACTAATATATAACAAAATTTTAAACAGCAATGAAATGAGTGAGCGGATATATTTCCTACTTAAACAATATATCCTGGAAAAACAGTAATTTTAGCTATACTACATACCATTGCCCCAATAACGCTGTTAATTTCAGCGCTTAATTTACAATTGCGTTTTCAAATTCACCTATTGCTCTTACTCTCAACTTTCAAAATATAACTAGCAAAAACATCTGAACCCGGAACAAATATTTAGGTTATATAAAGCAAAAATACTCAAAGACAACCACGAAACAACATGACCAACACCATTTTCCTTTCTCAATAAACAGCGTTTCTTTGGAATTCTCTTCCTGTCCAAATTTTGTGGAACCAAAGGTAAGCTACATAAAGTCTAAGAGCAACGGCAAAAGTAGCGTGTTGGTTATACATGTCAATTGGGGCGGGAGTAGCCAAAACATAAAAATTAAAATAAAAAAAAACCTAAACACAAAGCCTACTATCCACTTGCCAAATTGAGAAATTAATACTAATTCAAAGTCCCCTTCCATCCTCACCTCGAATATTTCGTCAAAGTACCTAATATTAATTTGTTAGCTGCTTTAACTTCAATTTCTAATCCATTAGAATGCTGCCTGGTAGAAGCCACAGGACACCAGGGCCCAAATAATCTAATTAAAGGATCCCGACCCCCAAAAGGTCTGAAGCGTGCAATAATAAAGCGGATTTAAGATTACTCAAGAAACGGCCGTTAGAGACCCTTTCCGGTCATAGGCACCGGCCGGCGAAATCCGCGGAGGCGGAGAGGGGGAGGGGAAACGCGGCGGCGGCAGCGGCGGAGGAGCCGAGGAAGGAACTAGGCCCGTTCCTGGTGAACAACCAGGCCTACAAGTAACTAAAAGGGAAGCGATTTCCAAAGGGAAAAGAAGAGTAAGCATCTTAACTCCGTTCTGTCAGAGGGAGTCTGGGGTTACCTCGGAAAAGGCGAAGTTCCTCGCTGGAAAGGGAGGGAGCGGATGGGGGTGGGGGGGGAGGGCCCGGAAAATGGATCCCAGGCCCAGGCGGGGCTGTAGCGGGGCCTGAGGCGAGGAACGACGGCGTCTCTGAAGAAAGGTGCCGTGGAAAGCTACACGGGGCCCTATCGGTCCCTTAGGAGCAGAAGAGTCTGGGAAGCGTTTACCTGGAAAGCTCCTGTTGAATTTCCCGGAATTTACTGACCACGAAAGACCTAAAAATCTGCTCGATGTTGGTCGCCATGGCGTCCGCTCCGTTCTCTCAACTCCTCCTCGCTAGTCCTCCAGGCTCCCAGCATGCCTCGGGAGGAGGCGCAGCGGCCAATTCCGTCTCTCGGCGTCCTGATTGGCTTCTGTGGGAGCGTCCAGGCTGGCACGCTCCGCCGCTGGGCCAATCAGTGAGCACGGCCCAGTTCTCCTCCGCTGTTTCTGAGCGGCTGGGGTAGAGGTGCTGACGTTTGCGCCGCGCACGACTATGTCCGCCATGTTAGTGACTGACGCAGGCGCCATTACAGGAGAAGTCTCTCGAGGCGACTGTGTCAGCTTAAGCTGTCAGTCTCTCGACAGTGTTTTGGGAGGCTTAAGAGGCTTACTAAATACTGGAGATTATATAGCATGAGAAAAGGAAGCAAGAAAGGCTACGTGGTTTGATACGGGGCCTCCGCCGTTTCTGGGTGGCGCCAAGTTGTTTTGGCAGGGAGATGCATCCGGAAAAGCATTAATCAACGCCCGCCCTCACTGTGGTGCGAATAAGAACACGTTTTTACCCCTATTTTTTTCCCATGGCATCTCATAATCGCTTCCCCCCCCCACCTTTTTTTTCAAGCAGTAGGCCAGAGGTCTTAGGCGGCCTGCCGTTCAAAGCCTGGTGCATTTTTAGTCTCGTCAGGATACCAAGCGGGTCAGGAGACTCCCCGCAGTAGCTGGTCAGCTCTGACTCGTTACCAACACACAATTAGCTAATCGTGGGTTTAGCATTTTGGATCTTCTCTTCCACAGAGCTCTGAAGGCGCCTGAGGAGGAATGGAGACGTTACGTGGCGCCTGATACTACAATGATAAACGCGCAAGGTCCTGGTAGCTTTACTGTGGAGTACGCGGAGGCCGCGCACAAGAACCAAAGGCAATCACACTTGATTACCTCGCTGCGGACACAACCGGCCGCGCGCTGACCAATGGGGTGGTGCAGCCGGCCGCGGGGCGGGGCGGGCGAGGAGAGGCGCGAGCCGGATTGCGCTGGGCCGACTTCCGGCGCGCGACGGGCGCCGGGTCTGTGAGCGCGCCGGCAAGCGTGCGGGCGCGAGCGGTCGAACCGCCCTGTGGAGTGTAGAAGCCCTCTCCGGTTTTAAGTAAAGTACATTTATGCTTTCATTTGGGGATTTACTATCAGCAATTGGATGAAATTGTTGAAAACTGGTTTGGCTGTCGGAATTCTCGTCTTGTTTTTAAACGCCGTGGGTGGGGGTTGGCCATGTGCTTTTCAGTTCTTTTAACTGAGGTTTACGTTGGATCTTCCACTTTCCCTGCCTTTTAAGATGTCGGGCCTTGTTGTATCTTTATGCCTTTTTTGGGTCATAAGCCTAAATTGCATATTTTCTTTTTATGCACCCAGTCTGTAGCAGACTTAGTCCACTTTTGTAATTGGTTTCTGCTTTATGTTATTCATTTATGTTATTCACCAAGTCTTTCGCAGAGGCTCTACCTGGCTCTTAATTCTCGTTTTAAGTTACCCATTTAGATGACTGAGGCCCGCGAAGGTTAAGTTCCTCAGGGTATCCCAGCTAGTAAGTAAGGGGCAGTGTCAAACCAAAGCACTTTGGAGGCCAGGCCTCCTAATCACCCCTGGGGTGGATTCCTTCAGGCTGAGGGCTAACGCTATTTCTGTGATCCACTGTAGTAACTAGGACAATTTCCCTTTAGTGCCTCTCCTTTTCAAACTAAGTGTATTTTTCCTCTAGGTTTCAGGAGAAAAAAACCTGTTTATTTCAGATATTTCAATACACGAGGCAGGTCTTTTCTGTTAAAATAGCTTTTGCGTCTCTGAGACAGTAGTTTAGCAGATTTTTTTTTTCAAGTTTTCAATGATCATAATCTCAGTTGTGAAAAGAGCATCTGAAGCACAGTTGCACACAATGGAATCCAGGCCTTACTTCCTTTTAGATATGTGACCTACAGCAAGTTATTTAATCTGATTGGACCTCAGTTTCTGCTCTGTAAAATGAAATGGTTATAGTGCCTACCTCACAATATTCTTAGATTGAGTGAAGTAACTCATCAAAAGTATTCAGAATAGCATCTGGCACAAAGTAAATGCTCAAAAATTGTAAGTTTTTTGTGTTAATCAGCTTAGATTTAAGTATAATCCTGGCATCACACAAGAAGTTACTGATTCATTTTCTGTTTTCAGTTTGCCTTCTACATGATGAAATGCGTTCTAGAGATTAGTAAATTAGTGTGACAAGGTATTTCTTTGGCTTTTCCTGTTAGTACTTCTTCCTGTCCCTAATGTATGAATTTATGTAAAAGTAACAGATAAAATATAAAAACATTTACTACTGCTGAGTGTCAGAAATTATATTAGCTGTTTATAAATGTCATTTCCCAAAAAATGTCATTTCAGTTAACCCTTATGTAGCCTCTTAAGGCAAGACCTCCTATTTCCATCTTTTAAGGTGTAAAGAAGTTGAATTAGAGATCAGAAGAGCTTAGCCAAGGTCATACTGCTCACTTGAGTTAAGTGTTGCATCCATCCTGCTAAGAATCAAATGCCAGAGCCCAAGTGAGACATGTTCAAGTTTGATTTTGCCTTCTCTACCAACTTTCTAACATATTACACTGACTTCTTAAATCAGGAGTCAGCAAACTATGGCCCTTGTGCCAAATCCTTCCTGCCACCTATTTTTGTACATTTCACCAAATTATAATTTTTACATTGTTAAATGGCTGGAAAAAAGGAAGAATAATATTTTTATGACACGTGAAGATTATAAGATATTCAAATTACAGTGTCCATAAATAAAGTTTTCTTGAAACGCCCTCATGCTTATTCTTTATAAGCTTCTGGTAGCTTCTTATTGCTTAGAGCAGAACAGAGACAAGCTATGACCTACCTCCCACTGCTTATTTATGTACGGTTTTACTGGACATTGCCATGTTAGTCCATTTCTGTATTGTCTGTTCCTGCTTTCATGCCACAGCAGCAGAGTTGACTTGTTACTATAGAGATTGTGTGACTCTCAAAGGTGAAAATATTTACTCTCTGGTCCTTTACAGGTCCCAGTCTTAAATATTTCTTTCAACTTTTTAAAGTCTATTATTTGTAGTATCACAAGGCTTAAAAGCAGGTACTTTAAATTTGGGGTCTAAGTTTGCAGTGTTAGGCTTCATGTTTAACTGAGGCTTGATGATTATAAATCTATTAAAAGTGGAAAAGTGAAGCCTAAAGAAGGATGATTATTCATAGGAGATTTTTTTTTTAAATCAGGTTACAAGTTAAGTCACCATTTCATTCCTTAACCTAGCTCTAGGCCAGTCTGCCTCATTTTTAAAATACCTCCCTTTAAAAAAAAAAAAAAATTAAAATTAAATAAATAAATAAAATAAAATACCTCCCTTTGTGCGGTAGAGCATGCGACTCTTGATCTCAGGGTCATGAATTCAGGACCCACATTGGGTGTAGAGATTATATATATGCATACCTCCCTAATCTTTGTGAAATATAGTCATCTCAAATTATGAGTCCTAGTTTTTCACAAATGAATCTTTGGAATATTTATATTTAAATATTTAGAAATTGTGATTTTTAATGTATGTGCATTCTAAAATAACAACTGTGGTTTTCTTTCTGCAGCTTTTATTTTCCTTTTGAATTCCTGCTTTGTAGACAGAGCAATGGCAGCCCGAGTACTTGTAATTGGCAGTGGAGGAAGGGAACACACGCTGGCCTGGAAACTTGCACAGTCTAATCATGTCAAACATGTGTTGGTTGCCCCAGGAAATGCAGGCACTGCCTGCTCGGAAAAGATTTCAAATACTGGTAATCACCTTTTAAAGTGGGGAGTAATCGTTAATAATGAGGTCGATAGCTATTCAGATTTGAATGTTTTTCTTAACTTTAAAACTTATGTGGTAATTTGAATACTTGCCTTATGTTGTAAATTTTAGATATCTTGTTGTTCAGAGCGTGGCATTTCCTTATCTTAAATTAGTTTAAACCTTACAAAATATACCCATTGAAAAAGTCACAAGTGCCTGAGGTTAAAGGCAATTTGATATGTATTTTTGGAAATGAAAAGTTGAGCAGTGCTATTAAATGTAAGTTTTGGCAATTCTGAGTCCATAATAGACCTCAATCTTTATCTCTTTCACTGGTAAAAGTGAAAAAATGATCAATTCTTGTGCTACATTAAATTCTTTAGTGTCTTCCTGTAGTACTTAGAATAAAACTCAAACTCCTTAACATTCCTTGCAAAGCTCTTTCTGATCTGGCTTCTGCCTGACTTTCCACCCTGATATTTTATATCCTTTGTTTTCTTTTCACTGTGTTCTGTCCATGCTAGTCCTGTCAGTTTCCCAAACAGAGCTACCTTGAATTTGGTATTTGTTTGTTTCCACCCCTAGCATGACTGGCTCCTCATCATTCAGGTCTTAGTTTATATGTTAGCTCCTCAAAGAGGTCTTTCCTAAAGTTTCTAAGTAAAGCATGCCCACCCAATTCATTCATTTTCAGACATGAACCATTATGTGTATTTACTTTACTTTTCTGTTGTCTATCTCCTATCTTCATTTCCTTGCTAGAACATAAGCTCTAGAATGTAAAGTACACGAGGACAAGGAACACTTCTGTCTTGTTTTTGCATTGTGTACACCATGCCTAGTACCCTATATGGCACTTAATATTTGGAGAAAACATAGATCCAACAAGCCACAAATTGGGAGAAAATAATTGCATACATAGGGCCAAAAATAATGAAGAAAAAGATAAATAAGAAAGTATCTGCTTCCCTGGGATCTTAGCTTTGTGGGTTAGGTATTATATGTGTTTATTGAAGAATTGGTACGTTCTGTCTAGATATAGTTGTTGTTATACAGGCCAGCCCATGAAAATCTCCCAAGATTGCCATGGGCCTGCTACTACTTGCAGCAACAGGTTACGTGTGTCCTTTTTCTCTTGCCATTCTCTGTTGTATAGAGGTTGTTGGCTCTGCCCAGCCCAGTTGTGTTTGCAGGTACTAACCCAGAGTGCATGGTACTCCATCCTTAGCCTACTCAAGCAGCTCCTATAGATTGAGAACTCCACCATTTCTGCCCTTACCCCTAATATATCACAAATGTCACAGAGTAGTTTAAGACTAAAGCCAACATAAAGAGTGGTGGTGCAGATACAGTGAAGAAGGAAGATGCCTATAGAACCAACACAGTATGTGGCTGATCCTGCTGCTAGTTACTTAGAATTCCATCGAGAAAATTTTCCTGGCTTGTCAGTTGAAGTAAGCTAGGTTACTTCATTCATGGGACACCTCGGTGAGCTTCAAACTCTTGGTTTCCACCCAGGTCATGATCTCAGGGTCATGAGATCAAGCCCTGCTTTTAGCTCTGCAGGTAGTTGACTTCCCCTCTCCCTCTGCTCTCTGTGTGACCCCACCCCACCCCACCATGCTCTCACGCGCACTCTCTCTGAAATAAGTGTTTAAAAACAAATAAATAAATAAAATTGTCATTCAGTTCTTAGCTTACCCATCTCTGCACAAAGATCCATCCAGCTCAACCAGAAATAGCCTCTCAGTTCACCTGATATTATCAGATTTGCCTAATTTGTTCACACTTGGTTTGAGTTTTTTTGTTTGTTTTCTGTTGTTGTTGTTGTTGTTGTTGCCTGCATACTTATTACCGAACATTCCCATATAAGAATCCTAAGCATAGGGACTCTGTGTTAACATCTTAACTTAGTGACTAGCACAGTATCTAGCACATGGTGGTTCTCAATAAATCTTGAGTAAGTGACATTAAAAGGCAGTTTCTGAGTATATTCTGAGGGACATTTTTTGTTTACAATCAATGTGACATGAATACCATGGTCAAGAAAGTACTTCAATACCTCTTTGGGAAGCTTCCTGGTATTTTCATCTAATCAGCTATAGTAATCAAGGACTGAGCTTCGTTGGTTAGCCTAATACAGTAGGATCTGAATTTCTCATGGTAAAACTATCATCTGTACTCATAAAAGAAAAGCAATAGTTAATAAGCATTTCAAAGTATATTACTTATTTTTCAGCATGATTGTTAATTTAAAGAAAGTTTGTATCAAGTGAGGTGAGGTGTTTTTTTTCTATTCACAGCCATCTCTATCAATGACCACACTGCCCTTGCTCAATTCTGCAAAGATGAGAAAATTGAATTCGTAGTTGTTGGACCAGAGGCACCTCTGGCTGCTGGTAAAGTTCGTTTCTATTTATTGGTACAGTATATGCAATGCCAACAGGAGCTTAGAGATCATCTAAGCCAGTTCAATTTGGGAATGAGGATTTCTGCTGTCATACAACATTGGAAAAAGAGCTTTCACCTTCTTGAAATTTATGGAGTCTACATTTTTTCCCTGATACATCAATAATGTGATGAATGAAAGAGCAAATTTGCAATTATGGAAAATAGTTTAAATGTTTATGTTCTACTCTGTTCTGGTGTCCATTTAATAATCATATGTTTGACTCTAACAAATAACTTCCTGGGTTTGAATCATGTTAGTAACATTTTTGTTTATATCCAGTAGACAACATGAGAAACTTACTCTCTGCCACTACTCATCTGCCTTATGTCAACGTAGATTTAGTCTAATCCTGATTCTTCTGAGTCAGAAGGCTCTGCAGAGACCTTGGTTCACCTAAAACTGCTCATTTCTGTCTATAGGAATTGTTGGGAACCTGACATCTTCAGGAGTCCGATGCTTTGGTCCCACTGCAGAAGCAGCTCAGTTAGAGTCCAGCAAGAGATTCGCCAAAGAGTTTATGGACCGACATGGAATCCCAACTGCACGGTGGAGAGCTTTCACCAAACCTGAAGAAGCCTGCAGCTTTATAATGAGGTACCTAAAAGACTGCCTGTGAAGGGCAGTTGTTTTGTTAGAATATTTAAATACACAGGTCACTTTTGCATCACAAGTTTATAGTATGATAATCATGGAGGAAAAACTCATGCTGTATAGGTTGCCTTTCTCCAACGTCAGAATAAAATGGGACCCTGTGCATGTATAGTTGTACAATCTTGTGGCCCTGCAGAAAGAAGGATATTTTTAACATTACTGAAGAGTTTCTAGGGGAAAAGATACATTTGGTTTAACAGTCGTGCACTCCTTATGGTCAAACTAATAAACACAGTGGCATCTTACAACATGGAGGATATTGATTCTTTCATAAATAATTAACTGGATTGAAGAATCATCACTTGGCCTTCTGCCATTGCCAGTTAGATCTAAATCTTAAGACCAGACATTCTTATTCTCTGTTTTATCAAAAATATGAAGCAATGAATGATGGTAGACACATGCTTTTGTCCTTTTTTTGTTGACACTTCTCCCTTTTACCTGTTATGTTTTCCTTTTAGTTGAGTCAGTTTCATTCTTTATTCATTCTTCATCCTACAGGGTTTCTTAGACAATGAATGTTATTATTTCCTTATAGCCAGATGCCTTGGGTAAGTAACAATTTTGTTACTTACTTTGGGTAAGTTTCTTTGTAGAACTCCAGTCCCACCCAACAGAAGAAATTACCAAGAACAGTTTCTTCAAAATGACTTGTGTTTCCATGCTTATGATGGTCTTATACAGTCACATCTTCTATTGGAATGAGAGTACAATTCACTGCTTTGTTCTTAAGGATCCTTCCATGCTTATGCTATACAACTGCTTTTGTCTTCCAAAGATGTTGCCTGTACGATCTCATGATAAGTGAAAAAAGCAAAATTATATGTACCATATGATCACAACTATAAAGGAATATGTAGGGAAAAAATCCTGGGGGGGAACTATATCAAAATGGTGTTGGTATAATTAATTTTTTTTCTGCTTTTTGGTGGTTGCTATAGCACATCATTACGTCTCAGCACTTTAAGCTTTTGAATTTAAGGATTTATTAGATGTTGAAGATTACTCTGTCTTCACAGTGCAGACTTCCCTGCTTTGGTTGTGAAGGCCAGTGGTCTTGCGGCTGGAAAAGGGGTGATTGTTGCCAAGAGCACAGAAGAGGCCTGCAGGGCCGTACAGGAGATCATGCAGGTAGGTTGTTCCTCTGGAAAAGTCATACTGTGATGGATACTCCTTAAGTTTATGAAATGTTGCTCAAGATAAGAAGAACCTATCTAGCAAACACACAGGTAAGTTGTTTTTTGAAATACCATGTATTATAATCCATCTCTATGAAAGGGTTTTTACAAATCTATACTGATGGCTAAACCACCGTGCTATTCTTTGGAAGTAAGTACTAGCATGCTTTGTTGTCTGCTACGAAAAGGTAGAAAATGCTCGGGCAACAGAACATTCAAATTCTCAACCGTCCATGGAGACAAAAAGTACTTGTCCTTAGTGTCCCAAGTCTAAGAGAAGCGAAGCAATGAATTAATATACTTTTCTTTCACTATCCATCTTAGCTATTGTTCTCTCTTACAGAAATCTATTTTCAAAGGCATTCTCTAGTTTAAGGGTAGCAGGCAAGCATATCATAATTTTAATCAGAGGTAAGAATTAAGTGGTAAGGGTGAAAATATCTTTTTCTGTTACATGATTGGAAACTGGAACGCCAGACCCCCAGAAGAGTGTTAATGATGTGTTCATTTCATCTGTACCAGTGCTCACTCTGCATAACTGCCACTTGTTACAGTAGGAAACATTCATATGGGGCGCCTGGCTAGAGATTACTAAGTATATAAATAAACTTAAAAAATTAAATAAAGTTTATATATTTAAGTAATCTCTGCACCTGTGGGGCTCAGATGCATGACCCCAACATCAAGAGTTGTATGTTCTTCCAACTGAGCCAGCCAGGCGCCACAAATAAATAAACTTAAAAAAAAAATTCATATGTTCCTTTGAGGCTCTCAGAAAAGGAAGAGGAAATTACAATACTAGTGAATTGGTTCATAATACAAATGGTGAAAAATGACAACAGCCAATTGAGTAAATATTAAAAGCCTTTTTTTTTTTTTGGTACAACAAGGATAAAGCTTATGGAGCAGCTGGAGAAACAATTGTCATTGAAGAACTTCTTGAAGGAGAAGAGGTGTCTGTATGTATAGCCACCTTTTTGGCTTTTGTATAATATGAAAAGCTATATTATCTGCTCTGTGAGCCCCAGAAAGACTTGATTTATTCTAGTTGCTTCATCTGAAAGCATAAACCCAGCACTTACAAAGGAATTTGTATATGTTTAGTATTTTGGATGCTAGTGAAAAAAGAATTTATCCTCTTTTAATCATGCCCTGTATATCAGTAGACTTGAATTTTTATCCCATATTATTTAAGGGGGGTAAGGTTGAAATATTTCACTTTGGAGTAGCTTGACTTTTTTTCCTAATTGGCTCAAAAATTACAGATCCTTCAGAAATTGAGTATACAAGATGTTTTGATTCTTGATGTAGATAGACTAGGCTTATTTATGTTTCAACTCACTTTAAAAAAATTTTTTTTTCCCTGAGTAGAGTTAAGGTTTATATGGTTCCCCTCATTAATTTTTTTTTTTTACTTTTTGCCATTTAAGATAAGTGGACTGTTTTGTTTTCTCTGCAGTGTCTTTGTTTCACGGATGGAAGGACCGTGGCCCCCATGCCCCCAGCACAAGACCATAAGCGATTGCTAGAGGGAGATTATGGCCCCAACACAGGGGGAATGGGAGCCTACAGTCCAGCACCTCAGGTACTTCCTGGAGGCCCAGCTGAAGTTCAGTAGTCATTGTTTAAGTCATCTCAAAGAGCTCTTGGATCATACTTTTCTGTTTTTTATACGTGATATTACTAATCAGCAATATGAATGTCCTGTTAAATGAAAAGTATCTCTTCTAGTCTCACTCTAAAACAAACCATTTCTAAAGTCTGAAGAATTAACTTAAGTATGGGTTGAACAGATCCTTGTAGTTCCTGCTCTCTACATGCTATATTTAACCCATGAGAGCCAATTATAGTCTAAAATTATTTTTTATTCATCTTTGGATATCCAAGGCCCAGCACATAAGTGCTCAGTAAATGTATGTGTGAAACAGAGATGAATTGAGAACCAAGTCAGACTATAATTTGTTTTTATGGTCTCTGTACTTCATGGTGGGTACATAAAGTATGTTTCCAAACAATTTCTGGACAGTTTTTACAAGAAATCTGCATTGGGTGTCTTATAAGTAGAACTAATACTTCAGAAACTCACCCATTCTTTTCATTGAGGATAATCAGTGGTTGTTTATGCTGGTAATATAGTGCCTTGTACACATTTTTCTTAATTAAAAAGATTAAAGACAGGATTTACTTTAAGCTATAAGTATTAAAATTTCTATTTGGGAAATATAATTTTAGGTTAAGAACCATCTCTAGGGGCACCTGGCTGGCTTAGTCAGTGGGGAATGTGACTCTTGGTCTTAGGGTTTTGAGTTCAAGCCCCACGTTGGGTAAAGAGAGTACTTAAAAATAAAATCTTTGAAAAATAAAATATTTTTTAAAAAAGAATTATCTTTAAGTCTAATCTTTACCATTAAATTTATAAACTCAAAATCTTCATCAGCTTATGAAATAGGCATAGAATATACTAGAAGGATACAAAAGGGTCTGAAAGTGGTGGAGGAACTTTTTTCATTTTTATTATTATGTTTTAGGAAACTATTTTTAGTGAGTTTTAAGTGTGTACATGTTTGAGAATCTGTAGGTTTAGTAGTAAAAGGTGATTTAACATTTAGTCCTGAAATGGCAGTGGACATTGATCAGTAAATATATAGTTTCTACTTATAATAATTTTTCTCAGTGGTCTTCTTTCCTGTTTTATAAGATTAAGACTGACTACTTACTTGATAGAATCAATGTGAAGCTTTTAAAAGCTTATGAATTTAAAGTGCTCAGCCTATCTGAGAAAGTAAAAAAAATAATAGTTCTCACTGTCGCCTTTCATTGTCCCATATAGTTTGCTTACAAGATGGTTTTTGTTGTTTTTTTAATACCCAGTTACATTTAAATGTTCCTGTATGTTCCCCAGGTTTCTAAGGATTTGTTCCTGAAAATAAAAAATACCATTCTTCAGAGGACAGTAGATGGCATGCAGCAAGAGGGTATGCCATACATAGGTGAGCACACTGATGTCATCGTGGACATTATTCCTAGAGTGACTTTACACCTTGACAAAACTTCCCCAGTTTCTCTTTTTTCACCACCTTTTAATTGACCACCGTTGTAACTTTTGCCATGGTTAGTACAGAACCTCAAATATAGTAACTTATATTCTAATTTTCAGCCACAATACAATGTTTTCATTATAGTTTGTTTTTGTTTTTGTTCCTGTTTCCTTTTCCACGAAGGTGTTCTCTATGCTGGTATAATGCTGACCAAGGATGGCCCAAAAGTTCTGGAGTTCAATTGCCGTTTCGGTGATCCAGAGTGCCAAGTGGGTAATAGTTTAAGATAATGCAAGTATTATTTTGTAGATGTGTGTTTTTTAATCTCAGGATTTATCAGCCTTGAAATAATTACCTTTAAGGAATATATGCAAGTTCTGCTGGTATCTCAGTGAATACATTAAGAACTAAAATTTCTGAGTTGCCATGTTGATGATGTTTTTCCAGGTGATCCTCCCACTTCTTAAAAGTGATCTTTACGAAGTGATTCAGTCTACCTTGGATGGCCTGCTCTGTACATCTCTGCCTGTTTGGTTTGAAAACCGCACTGCAATAACTGTCGTGATGGCAAGTAAAGGCTATCCGGGAGATTACACCAAGGGTGCAGAGATAACAGGTGAATATCCAAAAAAAAAAAAAGGTGGAATTACAGTGTGACAAGTGAGCAGCATTACAGTAGGCCTTCCTCCAGTGCTATGCTCTGTTCCTTTTAGGGGTCTAAGGCCATCAGAAACCTTTCAGGGGTTTTTTAACCATGTTGGATGAGGGTATGCAAATATCCAAAATTACAGTATTTGAAGAACTGTCATCCATGTCCCTTCTTGCGCAAGGAAGACCTATATGGGCCTAGCCAAGTTTCCAGAGTATCACTCAGTGTGCCTTTCTCTCCTATCCTCCAAGAGCCTTGATAATAAAGGGAACTCATAAGAATCAGCACATCATTAGTAGAATCTACATCAGATAAATTTCAGAGTCATGATCATAGACACCCCACCCCCACCTCCTGTTTCCAGTGTACCCCATAGTCACTTGGATGACAGAATTAAAACAGTTTCAAGACTATAGCCTTCTCTTCTGTTTCTCTTTATAAGAAGTGAGGCATCTCTTGTTAAATGATATTAAATAAAACAGTATCTTAAAATGCCAAATAAGTTCTAGTACCATAAGCCCAAAGGCAGACCTCCAATATCCTCAGCAGGCTATAGTTTGGCCTCCCTCAGGACCCTAACGGTGTCTTTGGTTCAAACACCCTAATTCCTGCCTTGCCCAGACAGTAAGTCCATTGCCCTCTGAATCCCAGTCGTGGTACCTGTGCAGTTAGGAATTGATTGCCTTTTTATTTTTTTAGGGTTTTATTTATTGAGAGAGGGAGTTCGTGTGTGCACACATATTCACATGCAAAGTGAGTAGGGAGAGGGGGAGGGAAAGGGAGAGAATCTCAAGCAAACTCCACACTGAGCGTGGAGCCAGACGCAGTGCTCGATTTCACAGACCCTGAGACCATGACCTTAGCAGAAATCTAGAGTGGAATGCTCAACCGACTGAGCTACCCAGGTGCTCCTGATTGCCTTTTAAAGTGAACAAAGAGAAGGGATAGAATCAAGATCACTTATATTGGTGAAATTTCCCTAAGATTGAGGTGACAAGTGTAATAGTCATTTCTGACTATTACATATTATTAGGTATTCCCAATACCAGTAGGTACTTGGGTACCTATGACTAGAGCCTCTGTGTTATAAAAACATCTAGGGAATATCTTTGTTAACAACTTACCAACTGTGATGCTAAAAGAGAAGTAGTAACCAAAAAAGATAAACAATATATGAGTAGGGCGTTGTTGGTTTTTTTGTATTAATTAAGAGGTTATCTTTATATAAACTGCCCATGTTGGTCACTTGAGAATATAGAAAATATGGTCTAATAATATTTAAGTATAAAATTATACATGAGAGCTTAAGAATAATCCAAAAGAAAATTAAGCTAGGGATTTTAGATTGGGCCTAAAACCAAATTTAAATCAAATTTGTTTTAAGATTTTATAATTGTTATATTAGAGAAAAGATTAAGAATATGTTTTGCATTACAGTTATTCTATTGGTTATTTAAAGAAGAAAGAAAGAAAGCAATTTATATGGCTGTGATAAAGAAAAAGAAATTCCTTTACTCATAAGTCAAAGGTGATCAAGTATAGGTTTTATTCATTGATGTTTAGGGATTTTTTTTTTCTTTTTTTCCCCTTTTAAGTTTTAGTTTTTAATGTCCTGTCAGGAGAGAATAACTGTACAGCTGACCCTTGAATGACATGGGTTTGAACTGCATGGGTGCACTTACATACATGGGTTTTTGTAGGGTACAGTACTCTAAATGTATTTTTTCTTTCTTATGACTTTGTTAATAACATTTTCTCTAGTTTATCGTAAGAATATATAACATACAGAATACGCATTAATCAACTTTACGTTATTGGTAAGGCTTCTATTCAGCAGTAGGCTCTTCGTAGTTAAGTTTTTGAGGAGTCAAAAGTTATACGTGGATTTTGGACTGTGAAGAGGGGTCGGCACCCCTAACCCCAGCATTGTTTAAGCATCAACTCTACATTTAAGTCTTAAACTTTTTGGACTTAGGTTATTTTTTTTTTTCCTACCCCGCTGAAACAATAGTTTTTACATGAGGTTATACAGGTTAATGATAATACAGTTACCACCCTAGAGCAGAACAGACTGTTCTTAAGAGAGACGGTCTGTTTGCTGTCTTGTTGCTTTATTCCTTCCTGATAGGATTCTTGTGAAGATTCATTTAAGTGAAATAAAAATCTTACTGAAAAAAATCTTGGGGCATTGGGGCGGCTCAGTCAGTCAGGCATCTGTCTTCAGCTCAGGTCATGATCTCGAGGTTCTGGGATCAAGCCCCACATCAGGCTCCCTCCTCAGCAGGGAGTCTGCTTCTCCCTCAGCCTCTGCCTCTGCTCCTCCTCCACTTGTGCGCTCTCTCTCTCTCTCCCTCAAAAAAATAAGATCTTAAAATAAATTAAAAAAAAAAAAGACGGAAATTATAAACCACTTCAGAAGTGTAGACTACTGTTATTATGTAAATGTCTTCTCTTACAGGGTTTCCTGAGGCTCAAGCTTTAGGACTGGAGGTGTTCCACGCAGGCACTGCCCTGAAAGATGGCAGAGTGGTGACTAATGGGGGTAGAGTCCTTACAGTAACAGCAATCCGGGAAAATCTCATCTTGGCCCTTGAAGAAGCCAAAAAAGGACTAGCTACTATAAAATTTGAGGGAGCCATTTACAGGAAGGACATTGGCTATCGTGCCATAGCTTTCCTCCAGCAGCCCAGGTAAATTTCCTACCGAGGTAGTTCTAGCACAGCCTCAGAACTGATATAAATGGCTATATAGAAAATTCTATTACCCTTATACTAAGCCATTTTATAATCTTTTCCCTCTATGGAACTGCTCTGATATTGATTTACATTTAGTTTGAGTCAAAACTAGTTAGAACAGTATTCAAATGGGTGTGCCTTTGTGGGTCTGTCAGTTAAGCATCTGCCTTAGGCTCACGTTATGATCTCTGGGTCCTGGGATCGAGCCCCACATCAGGTTTTCTATTCAGCAGGGAGTCTGCTTCTCTCTCTCTCTCTCTCTCTCTCTTTCTTTCTCTCTCTCTTTCTCTCTCTTCCTCCCCCCTCCACCCGTCCCCAACACTCATTGTCTCTTTCTCTGTCTAATAAAATCTTAAAAAAAAAAATTCAAATGAAATGGGAAAAGCTTCATGGTAGCTCTTTGTGTTTGAAAAATTCAGTAAAATCACAGTGATAATAAGGACTTTTTCACATTGTATATTTGAAATATATATAATCATTTATCAATTATTCATCAATAAAGTTGGGAGAAAGGATTTTTATTCCTTGAGTTATCATATATTTAAATATTACTATTGTAATTTCATCGTAGTTCATGGTTTTGTCAAAAAATTCAAGAAGAAAATATTGGCCATCTACCTTTGCAACTTAATTTGATTATACTGTAAATTTTGGCAGTCTCCTTTTGTTAGTGTCCTTATATTTATTACTGAAATGTGTTTTTGTCCCCTTATATTAGCACATACAATTATTCCTTTGTAAAATCAATAAACTGTTAATTGCAAATGTGGGTGTTTTGATTTCTTAAGTATATATCATAGTTACTATTGTTCATTGAGTTTGTCCATGAGAAATAAATGTTTTAGAACAAAATATGAAATTTTTAGCAACTTAATTAAACAGTTCTGTTAATTGATAGACAAATATTTAAAGTTTAAATACTAGAAATTGTTTAGGATTAAGAACATTAAAAAAGCATGTTAAAAGTTTTATTTTTATTTTTCATTTTAAAATAACTAGATTCAATTGCATTAGACCAGTTGCAAGGGACTGTGATCTTAATACTAATCTGAGTTCGTAAAATTAAAGATGAAGAAAATGAGTGCCACAATACCAGCTGCTACCTGAGAAAGGTTTTTTTTTTAAATCAGCAGAACTTTGTTTCCTTTCTGAGCATGACCCCATGCATGACCTACTAATTTCATTGGCATTAATTGCCAAAGCTCTCAACTCTATTGGTACCCTGACCCCTTGTTTCTAATAAAATTTCACATATTTCTTCATGTATCACTACATCCCAGTAGGCCAAAGTGCTCATTTTTGTAAGGCGAGGCTACTGAATTCCCAGTGCTGTTCTTGAATTTTAGATGCACTGCTTCAACATGTTGGCCCTATTTAGAAGGGAATAATGCACTGAGTATCATCATCTAGTTTTGTTTTTTCCAATGTGTTTTTATCTTGTTTCTTGCTGACTTCAGCTATAAGGAAACTTACACAATTCTCTACTGCAGTAAGAGCCCAGTTTCATTATTTAGGGGTTTTTTTGTAGTGTGTATAATCCCAATTTTCACTTTTTTTACTCCCATTTTGGCATTCTTTTCCTTCCTATACCAAAATTGAACAGAAAAGTGTGGCAAAATATCAGTATCTCTAGCTACCTGTGAGTACCTGAAGTACTTCTAGAAGAAATAAGAGAAGTAGTTCTCCATAGTGATGATACAATGGAATCAACTGGGGCAGTTATTTAAACGCATTCAATTTTCAGGGCCTACCCCAACCAGTTAAATCAAAATCTATGAATGGGGCCTGGCTCATTCAGATATGTACAAGTTATCTTCTGTTTTAAATAATACCTTAAAATTAAGCTAATTTTCCCTGGCATTTAGGTGGTGTGTTTATTTTATTTAATTCTTTAGGGGCCTGACTTACAAGGAATCTGGGGTAGACATTGCAGCTGGAAATATGCTGGTCAAGAAAATTAAACCTTTAGCAAAAGCTACCTCCAGACCAGGTAAGTCAGAGCCTGTCCTTTGCTAGTTCGTTAACTGTGACAGACATTGCGAATTGAGTTGGGCTTTGTAGTTTAGTGAGGAAAATGTCCCAAGTTAATGCCACGTTGCTGTTAAGTCTTGCCCTGTTTAAGCCAAACACATAGTCTTCTGCTTTCTTGTCTCTAATATTAAGGAAAGCAAAAAAAAAAAAAAAAAAAAGGAAAGCATTTCTTATCCATAATGTTAAACTCAAAAAGATATATCTGTCCCTTTTGTATATAATTACTTTCTTGATCAAATCTTGAGCACATGGTACTCCCCTATTCTCAGAAAAGGCATCTCTTATTGTAGCTATGCTTATGAAGAAGTGGTTTGTATATCCATGTTTAGTCTATTACAATGCAGCAGGTAATTAATTTTCTCCCCATTAGGCTGTGATGCTGATCTTGGAGGTTTTGCTGGTCTTTTTGATTTGAAAGCAGCTGGTTTCAAAGATCCTCTTCTGGCAAGTGGAACAGATGGTGTTGGAACTAAACTGAAGGTAATCAGATACCTGTGTGATTGATTAAAGGCCTTTTGAGAATGATAGGAGAGAATTTACTGTATAACAACTACATATCTACCCCCTCTTGACGTATATGCACTGAAGAGAACTATACCAAATAACTATAAAATATGGCTAAAATATGTACATATTTCTAACAACACAATGTTGTTGAAACTCTATCCGGATGGAAGGGTTATTGGGGGGCTTTAAATAGGACACCTTTGGGGGTACCTGGATGGCTCAGTTGGTTAAGTGTTGGACTCTCAGGTCATGATATAAGAGTCGTGGGATCCAGCCCTGCATCTAGCTCCATGCTCAGCAGGCAGTCTGCTTGAGATTCTCTCCCTCTGCCCCTCCCCCCACTTCCACACTCGCACTCTCTTTTCCTCTCTAAATAAATAAATAAATCTTTTTTAAAAAGAAGGGGGGATACTTTGGGGGCACCTGGGTGGCTCAATCATTAAGCATCTGCCTCAGCTCAGGTCATGATTCTGGAGTTCCCAGATCCGAGCCCCACGTCGGGCTCCTTGCTCAGCAGACAGTCTGCTCTTCCCTCTCCCTCTCCTCCACCCGCCCCCCCCCCCATGCATGCTCTCTCTTGCTCTCTGTCTCAAATAAATAAGACCTTTTTT
>CM052898.1:183020592-183040447 GCA_028534135.1 Potos flavus | reverse complement strand
TCTCTGTCAAATAAATAAATAAAATCTTTAAAAAAAAGACTTTTTTTAAAAAAATTAAAAATGGGAGACTTTTAGATCAAGTGGCTTATCAGAATTTAATATTTTATCTTTAGGTGTTTGGAGCAGCTAGCCAAATAGCAATAATATTTATTAGCTTCCATTGATAAACTGACAAGTTATAATTTGGAGCTTGTCTTCTGTGTGGATGTTTTGTCTGTTGTGCTGCTTTAGATTGCCCAGCAGTGTAATAAACATGATACCATTGGTCAAGATCTGGTTGCGATGTGTGTCAATGACATTCTGGCCCAAGGAGCAGAGCCCCTTTTCTTCCTCGATTACTTTTCCTGTGGAAAACTTGACCTTAATACAACTGAAGCTGTTGTCGCTGGAATTGCCAGAGCTTGTGGAAAAGCTGGATGTGCTCTCCTTGGTATGGCCATCCATTTTAATCACATGTCCTTTTTACTGTATTTTAGCCCTATGTATAAATGCGATTAGTACTAACATAGCTAAGAAGAAAAACTACAGATTACATGATGAGACTAATAAAATATAGATAACATTACCTGAAGAAAACTTAGATCCTGCTGTCAAGCCCCTCCTCAAGGGTTTGTCCCCCAGATTCCTACTCCTAAACTGTGAGCCAGGCCTTACCTTTTTCCCTGATCTTCGTTTACCATTTCCATCCCCATCTTTCTCAAGGTCCTCATGGACAGACAACGTTAAGGGTTATTTCCTCCTTACTGGCCTGCAGCAGAAGTAGATGATTCCTGACATTCTAAATCTTAAGCATTATTTTCCAACAGAAGTAACACTAAGAATAAAATGAACCTAAGATTTACAGAAATATTGATTAAATATATATGGGAACTTTGAGCAAAATGAATTGCAGGTTGGCCAAGCAATAAAACTATTTTTATATTAACCATTCCTATGGACACATCTGTCCCAAAAACCAAAATGACCTTTTCAACCATCTTTTAGAACAGTTTATAATTTGGAGTCTGCCTACCTAGATCCCGTCTTTACATATGATCACAAAAGTGAACTATGCTGTACTTCTTAGGCCAGGGCATTTGGATTTAATCAACCCGGATTAAATCACTTCTCTAAGCCTGTACCATCATCTGGAATATAGAGTGATTATAAAGATCAAATATAAATGAAAGCATTTCTAAAATTAAACTGCTGTAGAAATGACATTATATTCAACCAAGCATTCGTTCTTTGAAGATAATGCTATTTGGGGGCTACACTTTTCCTTTGTGGAAATTAGTACTGTTTCCCTTGAAATCGCACTTGGTCGAAAGTTCTTTTAGGCAGCTAATAGAGTACATTTTTTTTAACATTTGCAGAAGATAGCCATGTGTTTAATTGTTCAGAAAAAGAGTGGGGACACCTGGCTGGTTCAGTCAGAAGACCATGCAACTCTTGATCTTGGGGTCGTGAGTTCAAGCCCCATGTTCAGTATAGAAATTATATACATACATACATACACAGGAAAACTTAAAAAAGAAAAAAAGTGCCTGGTGTCTATACTTCCTAGACAGGTTTATAAATATTATGTGATTTCTTGGCTCTTGTTTTATCATTCTGCCAGGAGGTGAAACTGCAGAGATGCCTGACATGTATCCTCCGGGAGAATACGACCTAGCTGGTTTTGCCGTTGGTGCCATGGAGCGGGATCAGAAACTCCCTCACCTGGAAAGAATCACTGAAGGGGATGTTGTTATTGGAATAGCTTCATCTGGTCTTCACAGCAATGGATTTAGCCTTGTAAGGAAAATTGTAGCAAAATCTTCCCTCCAGTACTCGGCTCCAGCACCTGAAGGCTGTGGTGATCAGACCTTAGGTAAACACACTCACATTTAAATTTTCCTGCTTAGAAATATGTGAGCAACCACTTAATGGGTTAGTCTTTCATTAGTTAATTAGAATGGAATAATTTATATTACCTTATGATTTCACTGTTTGGACAGTATCTTAAAACTGATGTATCTGCAAGGTGAAATCATTCTCTATTTCAGAATTGTTGTTGACATATGTTTTGGTTTTATATTCGTAGGCTGTTTTTGTCTTTTCTCTCCAATACACAGGAGACTTACTTCTCACTCCAACCAGAATCTATAGCCATTCACTGCTACCTGTCCTACGCTCAGGACATGTCAAGGCCTTTGCCCATATTACTGGTGGAGGATTGCTAGAAAACATCCCCAGAGTCCTTCCTCAGAAGTTTGGGGTGGATTTAGGTAAGACTGCTAAAACGAACTTTTCAGAAAACCATTTGGAGGAAAAATGCATTATGGATAAAAGCTATGGGTAGTTAGTGCCCATATAATTATATATGTGGGGCAAAAAAAAAATTTTTTTTAATTTTATTTATTTGACAGAGAGTGAAAGAAGGAACACAAGCAAGGGGAGTAGGAGAGGGAGAAGCAGGCTTCCCGTCAAGCAGGGAGGCCAACCAGGGCTTGATCCCAGGACCCTGGGATGATGACCCAAGCCGAAGACAGATGTTTAATGACTGAGCCACACAGGCGTCCCTATATGGAAAATTCTTAATTATTGGGGTTTCTCAGAAAAAATAAGACTGGCCTTTTTACCTCTTTTTGCTTTATTAGCCACGTTTATAAGGCATAAGATCCTCTCGTGTAATTGACTTATATAGATGAAGTGCTATGGGGGATATGAGGGGTTGGTAATCTCAGACTCTATCAAGACAGAACCAGGAATATGCCAGGAAGGGAAATGGTAGCCTATGCAAGGGATAAGGGGGACCCACACCAAGGCATAGAGAAGGGAGACGGATTTGAGAATCACTTTGTGCTTAGAAAGAAAAAGAAGTCCCAAGTTAAGCAAGTGAATACAGATGGTAACATCCATAATGCAGGATGAAGAGTAGATTTGGAGTAGCAAGTGGGAATAGTGTTTTTTCCCCAAATATTATCTATTTATTTTTAAAGATTTATTTACTTACTTGAGAGCAAGAGTGCAGGGGGAGGGGCAGAGGGAGAGAATCTCAAGCAGACTCCCCACTGAACCCAGAGCCTGACACGGGGCTCAATTCCAGGACCCTGAGATCATAACCTGAGCCAAAGTCAAGAGTTGGATGCTTAACCAACTGAGCCACCCATGCGCCCCTATTTATTTATTTTAGAGGAGTGAGGGGAGTGCAGATGCGGGCAAGGCAGCGGGGGAGGGGAGAGGGAGAGAGAGAATCTGAAGCAGACTCTGCATTCAGTGCAGAGCCCAATGTGGGGCTTGATCTCACGACCCTAAGATCAAGATCTGAGCTGAAATCAAGAGTCGGACACTCAACCAGCTGAGCCACCCAGGTGCCCCTGGAATAGTGTTTTAAGTCTTCAGTGTGTTTATTGTAAGGTGTCTGAGAGCAGAAGTTGCTATCAGGCTGAAGTTAGGTTTGGTTTTCATATGCAAATAGTCATAGTTACAGCCAAGAGAGTGCGGGGACTACAAGGTTGTTTCTCAGTGTTCTGTCTACTTTAAAGGTTGATAGAGATAGAATTACTGGAAAAGAACAGTCAGAAGCAGGGAGTGAATCATGTGAAGGTATCATGAAGTCCAAGGATTTGAATATAACACTGGTCAATGGTTTCAGGTCCCGCAAAGGGATCTAGGATGAGAACTAGAAATAAGCCAGTATGATTCATTCAGCTCAAAAAGCATCTCAATGAGTTTAAATGCCACCCGCCACATGATTATGGGGGGAATGGGTGGCAGTGAATATAGGGACAGTGAATGGAGGTTGCTGTTTCAAGAAACTTATTGGTAAAAGGGAAGGGGGAATCATTACTTACACTCATGACAAAATGAGCAACAGGGTTTTCCCTCCCTGTTTTTATAGGGTAACAGAGGAACTGCTCCAACTATCATGGTCAACTAGTATTCATTGGTTTAAGGGAATAGAAACTAAAGAAGTTCACATAAAGTAGCCCCTTTTCCCAGTGAAGTATGAAGGGGTTAGTGAGATGAGCAGACCTAGGAGTGAGGGTGTGAGGAAAGGAGTAAATAATGAGGTAGACTAGGTCAGTAACAAGAATGAGACAACAAAAAGCACTGAAGATGAAGGCAAAGGTGGTTATGTGATTTTTCTCCCAAAGTACGAGCATACGTAGCCTTGAAACACGAATAAAAAAATAAGTTGATTGGGTTGATCCAGTCAGGCTGGAAGCAGCTAGGGGTACACACGAGTAGATTTGCTGAGCCAACAGTAGAGTCAGAGTATGTGAAGCTAAGAGAGAACCCGAAGAGTCAGAACTAGATCAGGATGTACAGTTGATCTCACCATATTCCCAACAGCCATTGTGGCTGAGTCACTCAAATGTCTGTGTCCCAGTAAAAAGGAAAGCCAGGCCCTTACATCAGCCTCTAACGTTTCTTCTAGGAATTGTACTCCAACAACAGATTTAGGTAAGGCGTTTTCAACATTAAATTTGCAAGTGGTTATATTACTCCTGACATCTGATCATTTTTAGAAACCAGGCTCTTAGCCTGTCAGGGTTTGTTTGTTTGTTTGCTTATAAACAGATACTTTGTATATCATTTTGCTAAAATTAGGTCATAGTTTGGTAATCTGCTATTTATTCTGCCATGTACTATATCTTCAATATCCAGCTGTTAGAGTAGCATCATTTTTGAGATGGGTGTTCCATTTTTTTATGTGATAGAGGAGAAGGTTCATAGACATGCAGTGCTCCTTAAAAAATTGTATCAACTCCAGAGCATTAAAGAACTGATCATCCAGTGCACCTGGCTGGCTCGCACAGTAGAGCATGTGACTCTTTATCTTGGGGTCTTGAGTTCCTTCAAGCCTCACGCTAAGGGAGAGTCTACTTTAAAAAATAAATAAATAGGGCGCCTGGGTCGCTCAGTTGGTTGAGCAACTGCCTTAGGCTCGGGTCATGATCCCGGTCTCCCGGAATCGAGTCCCGCACCAGGCTCTCGGCTCCACGGGGAGTCTGCTTCTCCCTCTGACCTTCTCGAGACCCTCTCGTGCTTTCTCTCACTCTCTCTCAAATGAATAAACAAAATCTTAAAAAAAAGAAAAAAAGAAGCTTCCAGCTTGAACTGCAACTTCCCCACTTAAAAAAAATAAATAAGTAAATAAATAAATAAAAATAAAGAACTGATTATCCAGCAGATCCACCAAATTAATAAGGGGAGGGACGCCTGGGTGGCTCAGTCAGTTAAGCATCTGCCTTTGGCTCAGGTCATGATCCCAGGGTCCTGGGATCAAGCCCCACGTCAGGCTTCCTGCTCTGCGGGAGCCTGCTTCTCCCTCTCCCTGCCATTCCCCCTGCTTGTACTCTCTCTCTCTGTGTCAAATAAAAAAATAAAATCTTCAAAATTAATAAGGAGAACTGATCGTTAACCCTATTATTTAATAAAAAGCTAAATCCATAATGTCTTCCCTTTCTTAGGAGCATCATAAATAAATATTTAATTTAGTATAGTTTTGGCAAGTCAGATCCCATAACTATAGATTCCAGAGAACTATCCAAGTTTAAATTGTATGTGTATTGTGTTTATGCCTTTACTTAAAAATTTTTATTAGAGGTTTTTGTTGTATTGTAACAGACCTAAATCTAAATTTTAAAGTAAATGTGGAAAGAACACCTGGGTGGCTCAGTTAAGCATTCGACTCTTAATTTCAGCTCAGGTTGTGATCTCAGGGTCCTAGGATCAAGCCTTGTGTTGGGCTCTACACTCAGCCGGAAGTCTGCTTGTCCCTCTGCAGCACCCATTTCCTCCTCCCCCCTGCCGCACGCACATGTGCCCGATACATTTCTTCTAAATCTGTAACATAAGCCACCTAGTTTTGCATCATACTTAGGGTGCATTTTGGTCATCACTAAGACCCTACTTAGCATTTGCAAACCTTTACTGGAATTCAGCTCATAACACAATTAATCCATTAAGGGATTTCTAAGAATTTAGTCAGTGCAGCACAAAACCTGACTTAACTGTGAATATTGGCCAAGTGTGTCAGCAAAAATATTCTTGATGAGATACAAATGGATCCCACCCGAAAACTGTGAAAGGCCAGTTTATAGTTCTACCCTATGTAAAACAGCAGTGCTGCTTGTATTTCCACAGCTTTGTATATATGCACACATTATATTTTGTGTGAGACAATAGGTTAATCAGACAACTCTTGCCTGTTTTCAGATGCCCAGACCTGGAGGATCCCCAGGATCTTCTCATGGTTACAGCAGGAAGGACACCTCTCTGAGGAAGAGATGGCCAGAACATTTAACTGTGGGATTGGGGCTGCCCTCGTGGTGTCAAAGGATCTGACAGAGCAGGTTCTGAGGGATATTAAGCAGCACAAGGAAGAAGCCTGGGTGATTGGCAAGGTGGTTGTGTGTCCTGAAGGTAATCACTCCTTGATTCGTTGTTCTTGAGTATATAACCTGAAATACAACTCTGCCCTGCCTCCAAAGCTGTGCCCACCTTTTAGTCTAGCCTTTGCTATGGCAGCTGCGTTTACACAGCCATAACAGGACCGCGCCCAAGCGAGTAACACCGCATTTCTCTTCACTTCTGCCTGGGGGCTCTGACACCTCTGTGCGGTAGTCACTATGCGCAGCTGCACCCCACAGGACAAGCCTTAACCAGTGGGGTGAATAAATACCCACTTTAGGGACAGAAAAGGGAGCAGTTCTGAGGCAGAGTCTTCATGGCTCTTTTGAGGGTCACAGTGGAATCAAGCCCCAGTCGCCCAACGTGGTGACCAGTGTAATAACACACTCTTCTATTGGCCCTCCATATCACTTTTCCCAGATCCTCCCTCTGGTTTCCTGGTATCACTTCCCAGAGTAGTCTTCCCACGGGCAAGACCTTGTCTCGGGCTCTACCTTGTGATTCAGTTCAGTTCAGGAAATAGTGAAACGGGCACCCTGACAAGTGCTGTGTATACTCAGGACTCTGTTAGAAGTACCAGAAATTAACAGAGTGGTAGAAAACCCACTCAGATTAGCTAAGAGATGCCAGGGCTTGCCAATTATATCTGTGTATGCCTTTCATTCCTTTATTATGTAGGTTTCATTTCAAGCAGGTTCTCCAAATACCAGCAGGATGTCTTGAGCCCACATCCTTGAGCTCACATTGCACTAGGAAAGAGAGGCCCTGTCTTCCTCAATATCCTGTATCAAATCTTTGAATGGCCTCACTTGGGTCACATGCCTCCCCTGAGGTCAGGAGATAGTGGTGTGCTATGGCTTTTAGTTGAAGTAGGTAATTATACATGTTCTCTTTCAGGAAGTTTTTATGAGTGAGTAACATTAAGTAATACAAGTCTAGTCTTCATTTTAGTCCTTGCATAACTTATTTTCAGAATGAAGTATTCTCAAGTTTTCATAAAATACTTTTCTTTCCATTATTACTGTTAATTCACAGTTGTTCCATTCTTATTTATTGGGTCTGTTTGAAATGAAGGTTCTCCTCGTGTGAAAGTCAAGAATCTGATAGAAACCATGCAAATAAATGGATCAGTATTAGAGAATGGCACCCTGAAAAATCATTTCTCTGTCCAACCAAAAAAGGCAAGAGTGGCTGTCTTAATATCTGGAACAGGTAATATGTGCCTTCCTCTTTACTATGGGGCTGTAGAAATGTTCTTTCTGGACACTTGGGTTGCTCAGCTGGTTAAGCATCTGCCTTCAGCTCAGGTCTCGAGCCCCGCATCGGGCTCTCTGCTCAGCAGGGAGACTGTTTCCCCTCTCTCTGCCTGCCTCTCTGCCTACTTGTGATCTCTCTCTCTCTCTCTATCAAATAAATAAATAAAGGAAGGAAGAGGGTATAAGGAAGATGGTTGAAGAAAGAGAAACCAGAAGAGATGGAAAATCCAACTTTCGTGTCATAGCTTTCTAGCTAAAAACTCTTAAAACAGCTGAGGTGGTTTTTTTTTTAATTGGTAATAAGGATATGAAATTTATGGTTGACTTTTATGGATAGAGGGGTAAAATAATAAGTGTTGTATTCTCTCAGATGGAGATAGCATGTTTATTTTTCCCACTATTATAAGTAACATTGCTGTGAACATTTTGGTAAATATACGTTCTAGGTGCATATCTGATTATTTCTTTAGGATACATTCCCAGAAGTGTAGTTGCTTTCCAAGTCCATTTTAAGGTTTCAGTATACTTTAGGCCCAAATTGATGGCAAAACAAAAAAGCTATTGTAAGGGTCATAGTGGTTTCTTCTTAAAAGGGTTGATTTTTTAGGGCATCTGGCTAACTCAGTCGGTAGAGCATGTGGCTTTTGATCTCAGGGTTGTAAGTTCAAGCCCCATGTTGGGCATAGAGATTGCTTAAAAGAATAAAATCTTAAAATAAAGAGAGTTGATTTTTCTTGCTTAATTAAGCAGCTTATTCCTCACCAGTCAGTTTTTAAATCATGTTATACTGTTTCTCTTACTGTGCTTGATCATAAGATATTATTTGTAGGAACAATTACATATCCTAGAACCAAGAGTGCCTATGTTTTCATAAGCTATTAATCCATTCAAGAGAAAGGTAATTTAAAAGCCTCACATATTTTGCCAGTCTTTTCTAAGACATTTATTCGGAAATCTTGACCATTCGCTATGCAAAATGGAACATATCTTTATTAAGACACTTGAGCTTACTTGTGTGTTTCTGTCTTTCAGGATCAAACCTGCAAGCTCTCATAGACAGTACTAGGGAGCCAAGTAGCTGTGCCCATATTGTTGTTGTTATCTCCAACAAAGCTGCAGTGGCTGGCTTAGATAAAGCGGAAAGAGCTGGAATTCCCACCAGAGTGAGTGACTTTGAAAAGTGTCTTTCCTTCAGACTGTATTTAAACTCAAAACCTGCCCCCCTTCCCCCTACAAGACCTCCATCTGTAAGGGCAACTTGTTCTTTGGATTTCTGGATTGGGGTGTGTGCTGGGCTTGCCTTTCTACTTCATTCTCCAGGATGTCTTCATGAGAAAGAAGGGAAGTATGGCCTATGTACAGGTTGAGTTTTACATTGTTTTTGGTAATTCGTTGAAAAAGTTGTGCTTATTTTTTTCTATTGCAGGTAATTAATCATAAATTATATAAAAGTCGTGTAGAATTTGACACTGCAATTGACCAAGTCCTTGAAGAGTACTCCATAGACATAGTCTGTCTTGCAGGATTCATGAGAATTTTATCTGGCCCCTTTGTCAGGAAATGGGATGGTAAGCAAAAATCGTGTGACACCACATTAGAAATCAACTGAATACAGACTGTAGGGTCATTAGCTTCCCAAGCAATCCCAATGGTTAAGTATTTACTGGGCTGTTTTAACACAGGTCGTAATTTAATTTCCTTTGCCTAAGCTCAGAGAATGACCCAGTGATCATTTTATCCTGTGCTTTTTATCAGTTTTCTTTGGCCTGCTATAATTAATCACTTTCTAATACAGCTTAGGTTACTCACATTACTACATTTCATCTTCTGAATTAATAATTCAGTACAGGGGCACCTGTGGGTTAAGTCCCTGCCTTCAGCTCAGGTCATGATCTCAGGGTCCTGGGATTGAGCTCCACATCGGGCTCTCTGCTCAGCGGAGAGCCTGCTTCCCCCTCTCTCTCTGCCTGCCTCTCTGCCTACTTGTGATCTCTCTCTCTGTGTCAAATAAATAAATAATCTTTTAAAAAAATAAATAATTCAGTAGAGACATTTTTGCTTGTGTAGAAGCGAAAGAAAGTGATTCCCTATCTCCCGAAATGAAGAGTCCATCCTCTCCTTAGAACTGTAGACCACTGCCACACATGGCAAGGAAGGCATTGTTTCTGAAAAACACACCTTGTGTTATTGCCCTTTCCACTAAAGTTTTGACTGCATCCTGTTGTCCTTTTTTGTGCTCCTGTTTGGACAATAAATGGATTCTCCAAAGAGTTCGTGTTTTCTTAAGTGAATATGGTTAGACAGAGTTCTCGTGGTGTAATGTGAAAGTGGCAATGCCTCTGGTTCCATGAGGCACACAGAACCAGCCAGTCTGGCATCTGACTGGTGGACATGCTGCTTCATGCTTAGAAGTCAAGCACATAGGCGCCGTGCAGGACTCCCCTGTCTCTTTCTAATAGTACATGCCAACAGCAGGCCAAGTTTTCTTCACGAGCTCTATGATCGAGGGTTGCCCCGCTCCCATCCAAGTTTCAGTCACTGCAGGTGCCTATTGAGATGCTTGCGTGTGTCTTCAGTTGTGCAAGGCAGGAGCTTGCTGCGCCCATGGCTCCTGGATGAAAACCCTTATTTCCCTTTATTTCATTTCTGTCTTTTACAAAGAGACACCCATCCCAGAGAAATCCTGCTCCTCCTGACTCCTGATTCTAGACAGAAAAACATATATTCTTTGGTAGAGTACATAGGATTTTTAAATTCTGACCACTGTGTTTTTATTAATTTCTAGGGAAGATGCTCAACATCCACCCATCCTTGCTCCCTTCTTTTAAGGGTTCAAATGCCCACGAGCAAGCCCTAGAAGCCGGGGTCACAGTCACTGGGTGTACTGTGCACTTTGTAGCTGTGAGTATGTCTCTTTCTACCAAAGTGTTATTTGTGTCTATATGTAAATTGTACTAGCTAGAAAGTAATGTTCAAAACTTCTTCCTTCTCCAGGAAGATGTAGATGCTGGACAAATTATTTTACAAGAATCTGTTCCAGTGAAGAGAGGTGACACTGTTGCAACTCTGTCCGAAAGAGTGAAATTAGCAGAGCACAAAATATTTCCCGCAGCCCTCCAGCTGGTAGCCAGTGGAGCTATACAGCTTGGAGAAAATGGCAAGATTCGTTGGGTCACAGAGGAGTGAAGCCTCCCAATCCAGGAACAGAGCCAGTTCTGAAAGAAGTCTGGCTTTTTGCGTGGTGACTTTTATCACGGACTCCGCCGAGAAGAACAAATGCTAAAAAAGAGGTCTTCACTCTTACCTCTGGCTGTTTCTTTAAGGAATATAGATTCGTTAAAAACAAGACTGGTATAGCATATCTAAGACCTATGTGTCACCTCCAGTGGTCTTTCAGGGTTCACCTGTTCTGGACCTTCTTGTTCATAATCAAGTTGGTCATCCATAATTCCTTTCTCTTTTAGCCAGACAGGATACAAAAACTCTTAGTCTTCTCCTTCTTCTGAATGATACCACCTCCATTTTTTGTAGTTATATGTGCTCTAGTATTTGAAGAGTTAACCCACAAAGCTACCAAGTTAATATCTCTCCCCTATATTATGTATCGGTACTGGTTTGAACTGAGACTTCTCTAATTATCCTGATCATAATTTAGTGTCATAAAATTTGTGTGTAGCTCCCATTTCTGAGGGATAGTATGCTTTGTGCTTTGAAAAATCATTAAACATCCCTCTAATTATTAACAGTTTCTATAGTACCCTGATTTTAGCTTCACAGTTATTCTATATGTTATCAACATCCATACTTTTATAAATACTAGAAGGTTAAAGGGAGAATTTTGGTGGCATCTAGATTCAAACATAGGACCGAAGCATGTTACTCATCCTCTCTGTCTCTGTGTCCCCACCTACTAACGTAGGCAAATGCCGACGTCATGGTTGTTTTGATAATTAAGTTAATACGTGTGAAATGCCAAAAACCATGGTTGGCACAGAGCAGAGTAGGCACTAAAGGTCAGCATTTACTTCATAGCTCTTCCCAGTTATGAAAGCTCTTGTAATTCACTACTCTTTCAACAAATACATCTCGAGCCTGAAATTGAGAATGGTGATAAACAGAATCCTGGAAGCGTGCTAGGTACTGTTTGGGAGGAGCGAGGGCAAATGAAGGGCAATCTTCCCAGACTAGCGAAGAGTAGAATGACACTGCAGATGTTTTCTGCTCTAGCCATTCATTTCCAATCTGGGTATGCAATTCTGGAACTGGGAGGTCTAGGTTGACCTACTAGGCACATGTACATGACCTCAACCTTGGTACCACGTTTCTCCCATAGTGGAGCGAACAAGGAATGACCATCCGACCCAAAGGCAGCCAGCAATCCTTACACTACTGGGCAGCCTTCAAGGTGATGTGGCCTAACTCCTGCCTGCCCAACAGGAGTGTGCCTTACTCACAGGATACCTGGAGGCCCTGTTCGAATCTTCCTTTGGCATTTAAACTCAACACCTAACAGCAAAGCAGTCATTTTATACAGAAGATACAAATTCTAGCCTTACAAAAAGTAAAGAGTAAAAAAAAAAAAGGAAAGAGTAGGGGGGTAAGAGGAGAGACACCTTCACCAAGAGATCTTAATCACTGCCTCTGGTGCAAGTAGGTTTCCCCAGACCCAGGCAGCTGGCCAGTGATGTCACCCTTACACTGACTATAGTTGGCAAAGGCCATCAGATTGGAGGTTCGGGTGCATCATTTCACTTAGTGCCTTTGCTGTAAAAACAACTGCTTCATTTGTTCTGGAGAGTTCACTCAACATTAAACACCTATTACATACGTGCCAAACATTGTCCTGTGAAGTTTACAGAAAGTTAAAAGATACAAAGGAAAATGTTATTGGTGGATAAAATCACAAATTGTAATAAAAGTAGAGGCTAACAGGGACTCCTGGCTGGCTCAGTTGGTGGAGCATGCAAAGCGATTTTGGGGTTGGGTTGTGAGTTTGAGCCCCACATTGGGTATAGAGATTACTTAAAAATAAAATCTTAAAAATGAAAAATTTAAAAACTAGAGGCTAATAGTACCAGTGTGCAAATTAGAAAAATCGATGTAAGCTTATGACTTCAGAAATACAATTTTTTAGCCCTCAGTTTGATACTAACTTCCACCAAAATGAATGTGAACTCCATGTAAGGTTAGTAATTCCGTATCTTGGGATAAGAAGAATCAAAATATGTCTGAACTACCTGGTTGCCAGAAACCAAAAAACATTTGAAAATAGGAATGATACTGAAAGAACAAGGGAATCAGCTTCAAGGGTGTCCTACTGTCTAGTTTGGGATAAACAGTATTATTTGGACGTGATGAGTATACGAGCAGCCATTAGTTATATAATGATACTCAGAGAAAAGGTCATTTAAGTTACGAAAAAAATACTAAAAAGGAGAAGACAGGGTTAATACTTTATTGTAATAAATCTGAACATTTATCTTTTATGATAAACATCTTTGTATATACACAGGAATAAAACAGATCAGCCCTTGGTCACACCTTGTGTTCAGGTAGAAAGACTGGGCAGAGGGGTGTGGGGGTCCCACTGTTAATCAGCGCTGCTGGTCATAACAAGTCGAAGGATTCAAGTGTGAGTTCCAGAACAAGTAAGCCAAACGTTCTAAAGAAGAGTGTTAAAATTTCTAAGAGAAACTTCATGGTCTCTAAATGTTCCTTCTCAAATTTTTTACTTAAATTTTTAACTGCTATACAAACTTCTTATGTAACTGAAGTACAACATACTATCTAATCATAATAAAGTCTAACAACGTACAGCTGCTAGATCATTATTTTTTTCACCACAGTTCCCTCGGCTACCCTCTCATGCTAAGGGAACAGAACCACAGCCAAAGTCTTGCCCCGGGAGGAGACCGTCAAGGACGCTGCTGCCAGGCCACATAAGGCTCCGCTGGCCCCACTTCCAGTGGGCACTCCATCTGCCCTGTCCCCACAACCGAAATGCACTCTGACTGCCTGTGTCTCTGGGTCACTCATCCAGGCTTAAGTCCCAGGTAGGATGATCCAATTGGCCAAGTTTAGGTCGCTTGCCCCCCCTCCACCACCTCCCCAGTTCTCACAGCCAGGAGTCAAGGGAGAACAGGAATATGGCCTCGCGATGCCAGAGAGCATGAAACCGCCTCTCCCACAGTGGTGGCTGCCCCGCGCACACTGAGGGGGTTCCCATGCACAGCAGCCCCCGTGTGACAAGGGTCCAACCCCACCGTTCAGGTGACCAGTGTAGCTACAAGTAGTTCAGGAAGATTAATAAAACCCCAGTTGTTTTTTGGGTTGTTTTTTGTTTTTTAAAGCACAAATCTAAATCCTCTTTTTTTTTTTAAAGATTTTATTTATTTATTTGTCCGAGAGAGAGAGAGAGAGAGAGAGCACAAGCAGGCAGAGCGGCAGGCAGAGGCAGAGGGAGAAGCAGGCTCCCTGTCGAGCAAGGAGCCTGGTGTGGAACTCGATCCCAGGACCCTGGGATCATGACCTGAGCCAAAGGCAGCTGCTTAACCAACTGAGCCACCCAGGCGTCCCTGGGGTTTTTTTTGTTTTTTTTTTTTTAAGTTCATGTTCCGATTAACACTGACAGTTCCTCTAGGCCTATCTCCCCTTGAGCTGCTTTTTTACCAATTAACCTCTGTAATACATAAATTTTTGCCTCCTCCACTACTGCTTAAGAGATGGGCTCTGATAGCCATTCTTTCACAACCCATGTCAGCCTTTTATTTACCACAACATAAAGCCATTTTCCTTTATCTGGAGCCAATTGTATTTTTTTAAATATTTATTTATTTAAGTAATCTCTACATCCAATGTGGGGCTCAAAGTCATAACTCTGAAATCAAGAGTCGCACACTCTTCCAACTGAACCAGACAGGCACCCCTGGAGCCAATTGTTAATTAACATTTTTAAATTAAATCATAAGTAGAAACAATCCAAATGTCCATCAGCTAATGAATCGATAAAGATAATGTGGTCTATCCACACAATGGAGTGTTACTATCATTAAAGGAGATGAAGCACTGATACATACAACATGGAATCTTGAAACATGCTAAGTGAAAGAATCCAGTCACATATGACCACGTTTATAATTCCATTGATATGGAATGTGCAGAACAGGCAAATCCATACAGACACAAAATAGATTAACAGTTGCCCAGGGCTGTGGGGATAGATGTATTTTGAGGGTGATGACTAAAGGGTGTAGGTTTTCTGTTAGGTAGTGAGAATGTGCTAGAATTGATCGTGGAGATGGTTGCATGACCCCATGGACAGACCTACAGCCACTCAACTGTACACTTTAAATGGTTGAATTGTTGGCATATGAATTATATCCCCATAAAACTGCTTCCCAAAACAAAGCTACAACTCCTAACATCACTGTAAAAGCATTAATTCATAGTTTTGTTTTTTTAAAGATTTAATTTATTTGAGAGAGAGCAAGCGTGAGAGAGCACTAGCAGGGGAGGGGCAGAGGAGGAGGGAGAAGCAGGCTCCCCACTGAGCAGGGAGCCTGACACAAGGCTCCATCCCAGGACCCTGGGATCACGACCTGAGCAGGAGGCAGATGCTTAACCAACTGAGCCACCCAGGCGCCCCTAATTCATAGTTTTAGAAATACGTCAATATTACATTTAATCTGATGTTGTAAAATACATTACACATTCAAAATACTTCACATTCAGGGGGTACCCGGCTGGCTCAGTCAGTGGAGTATGTGACTCTTGATCTCAAGGTCACTGAGTTCAAGCCCTACATTGGGTCTGGAGCCCACTTTAAAAAAATAAATAATAAAATACTTCACATTCAGAATATGGAGTCACTTAAATGAATGTAGATAGAACTTTCATGCTTTGTGACAGAAATCATATTAAAATCTGTCTATCTGAACTGCAATCCTAATCCTCAATCCTCCATCTGTTAACCTGGTAATTCTCGTGGGTGAGTTTAGTACTGATGCTAATTCCTGAGCCCCACTTGTATTCTAAGCATTGCGATAAAAGCATGAAGATTTCAATATTCCCAATCAATTTCATTAAAAAAAAAAGTTCATGCATTGAAGTATTTGTGGGCACTCAAACTGTATTTTAAATTTTTCTGCACTGCTAAACTTCAAACTTTTACAGGAAAAAAAATTTTGTTATCATAATAACACTCAATCCCTTGACTGCTTCAGTTAGATGCAAAAACAAAACAAGATCTATCACCAAAAGTCATTTTAAATTAAATATTCAGCTGACAAATCTATTCGGTTGTCCCTTCACTTTTGTTGAAAGCCAAGTATTGAAAAGCTTCCAGTTTTACAAAAGATTTATCCTACTTTCTCAGCATCCACAGCAAATCAGCCTTTTCAGCCGGGCCCTTGTTTGGTGCGCTGAGGGTGTTCGCAGCACCCTTAGTAAGATTCAGGGTGTGTGCAAGGTGTGCCTTTCTTTTGCAAAATGAGGGAATATTGTTCAGAGGGAGGTGGGACTTCGTAGAACCTTCAGGGAATCATGACTGCCCTAATCACACTCCTAGCTCATTAGCTCAGGGACCGAGCTTAGGCAATGAAACTTGAGTGGGTAGGAGAGTATAGACAATTTAGGTAATCAGAGTGCACAAGTCACAGAGCTCCACAGCCCTAGCACACTTAGCAATCAAGTGAGAGAGAAGTCTTCATAGGAGCCTGAAAATGAACCAACAGGGGGCCACGGAGAGAGGGATGCCACCGAAGCTAGGAGAAGGAACAGGGAATGAGCTTCTGGTTCCTTTCTCCTAGAGGCCAAGGTAGAAATAGCTCCTGCCACCCCATCACGCATCTTTCAGCAAGCCAGAAAGCCCAGCATCTGACATCCATTCCCTTGCATGGGAGGCTCTGGGGCCCCAAGCTGGCTCGCCAGAATGCCAGCATCCGTGATAGCCCTGGAGGAGGTGAGGAGGAGGCAGCGTCCGCCAGAAGCTAGATCTACACGACAGGTGCGTCCAGCAGGAGGAAACTGAGAACACTAAAGCCTCCACTTCCTTTTAGAGTTTTCCATCTGGCCGGCCACAGTTTGGAGAATACAAATTCCTGGAGTCCACTGAACGAACATACAAGGATCACACGACCCGGGTATTTGTCTGCTCAGACTGCTGGAACAGAAGACCACAGACTGGTGCTTACCCAGAAATTCTTCTCTCATCGTTCTGGAGGCTGGACGTTCAAGATCAAGGTTTCCAAGGCTACCTTCTCACTGCATCCTCATCCAGCCCTTCCTTTGCGCACATGCCTTCCCGTTGTCCTTTTGTATGTCCAGATTTCCTCCTCTCCTAAGGAGGCCAGTCAGATTGGATTAGGGGGCACCCCAGTGGCCTTATGTCAACTTAATAGCTCCTTTAAAGGCCCAATTTCCTATTTCCTACATTCTGAGGTACTGGGGGTTAGAAGTTCAACATCCAAATTTGGGGAGGGGAAAAAACAATTCAGCCCCTGACATCTATTACTTCCTCCCAAAATTAGTGCCGATTTTCAGGTGGCCCTTCTGGGACAGAGAGCCACGGCTGCATCGGCATCTTCCGGCCACTAGAAGAGCCAGCCTGCCCGCCATCCAGGCTTGGCTGTCGCCAGAGATCACACTGAGTAAGTGACAGTAAGCCCTGTGGGAGCCCTCCGTAAGTATTATTTTCTTCAAAAGAATGGTGGGATTTTTCTCGATCAATATATATTGTTAAGTGAAAAGGGTAAAGGAAGGTATGTAGATATACTATGCTTCCATTTATATATTAAAGAGGAATGGGAGTAAAAGGGCATTCTCTTTTTTGTTTTTGTTTTTTGAAAGGTAGAGAAGCGGGAAGAGTTAGAGAGAGGGAGGGAGGGGACGGGGCAGGGGCAGAGAGAGACTCTCGAGCAGACTCCCCGCTGAGCACAGAGTCCCACCTGGGGCTTGGTATCACGACCCCAAGATCATGACCTGAGCCCAAAACAAGAGTCAGATGGTTAACCAAATGCACCACCCAGGAGCCCCAAGGGCATTCCCTTATATTTTTTTTTTAAGATTTTATTCATTTATTTGAGAGAGAGTGAGTGAGTAAGCACGAGTTGGAGGAGGGGGCATAAGGAGAGGGAGAAGCAGACTCTCCAGGACTCTGAGCAGGAAGCCCAACATGGGGCTTGATCCCAGGACTCTGGGATCATGACCTGAGTCTGGAAGACAGACACCTAACCGACTGAGCCACCCAGGTGCCCCCTCCAAGGGCATTCTTTTTTTTTTTTTTTTTTTTCCTCCAAGGGCATTCTTATGTGTTGATTATCTCCCCAAGGGACACAGCAACTGCTACCACTGCCTTAACAAAAGGAAGGGGGCAGGGATGAGAGGGGAGATTTTTCAGACATATTTTTTTATTTTTTTTTTAAAGACTTTATTCATTCATCTGACAGAGAGGGATCACAAGCAGGCAGAGAGTCACGCAGAGAGAAAGGGGGAAGCAGGCTTCCCGCTGAGCAAAGAGCCCGATGCGCGGCTCGATCCCAGGACCCTGAGATCATGACCTGAGCCGAGGGCAGAGGCTTTAACCCTCTGAGCCACCCAGGAGCCCCTTTCAGACGTATTTTTGCTTTTTAAAACTACTATTCAGTTTATTAAAAGTTACACATTCAAAACTCAGCTTACAGATCTTTTTAAGTAATCTGTACGCCCAACATGGGGCTTGAACTCACGACCCCAAGATCAAGAGCTGCACGCTCCACCCCACTGAATGAGCCAGCCAGGCAACCCTATTTCTTAGTAAACATTAACCATTGTTGTTAAGGGGATTTTTTTTTTTTTAAGGGGACTTTGGTTAATAGTTGACTCCATTGATACATGAACACACTTAAGGCTGAATTTTAAGTTTTCAATGTTTGCTTTGCTTTCGCAATACTTTTATTATCTGACTTAAGAATTCTCCGAGAATTACTTTGATACCTTCAAAACTTATAAGTTGATGGCTAAAATTATCTTAGACATGTTGATAATATATGTAAATTGAGGAAGATTTCAATTTTTTTAAAAGATTTTATTTATTTATTTGAGAGCGCATGCAGGCAAGAGGGAGAGGGAGCATAAGTTGGGTGAGGGGCAGAGAGAGAAGCAGGTTCTCCACTGAGCACGGAGCCCGATGCAGGGCTCCATCCCACGACTCCAGGATCGAGACCTGAGTCGAAGGTAAACACTTAACCCATTGGGCCACCCAGGAACCCCAGTAAGATTTCAATTTTATTTATTTATTTTTTTAAAGATTTTATTTATTTGACAGAGAGAGAGAGAGAGAGAGAGAGAGAACACAAACAGGGGGAGGGGCAGGCATAGGGTAAGGGAGAAGCAGGCTCCCCACTGAGCAGAGCCTGCCGTGGGGCTTGATCCCAGGACCCTGGGATCATGACCTAAGCCAAAGGCAGACGCTTAACCAATTGAACCACCCAGGCACCCCAAGATTTCAATTTTAAATCAAAGTCTAAATCACTCGGTTACACATTTTCAGTGGTCATTTATGACTGACATAAGATTGTATTAGGTATGACTTTCTAAATATTAAACTTTATTAAATATTAAATATAAAAAATACCAACTGTACTCTCAATTTCTTAACATAAAAATATTAACACTTTTGATTTTTCATTGAGATAGAATTCATACTATAAAATTCAACTGTTGAAATACAATTCAGTGATTTCTACAATATTAACAAGGTCGTACAACAATACCACTACCTAGTTCCAGAACATTTTCATTACTGCAAAAGGAGACCCTTGTCTACTAGCAATCACTCATCGTTAGTATCTGGCTTCTTCACATAGCATGTTTCCAAGGTCCATCCATGTTGCGATGTGTCTCAGTACTTTATACCTTCTTATGATGGAGTAATATTCCGTTGTATGCATATAGCACGTTTTGTTTATCCACTCTTCAGTTGACGGGCACGTGGGTTGTAGCTGCTTTTTGGCCATCATAAATAATGCTATGAATAGTTGTATACATGTTTTTGTGTGGAAGTATATTTCCAGTTCCTTTCAGTATGTACCCAGGAGGGGAACTGAGTCACATGACGACTCCATGTTTTAACTTTTTGAGCACTTGCAAACTGTTTTCTAAAGGGGTTGTTCCATTTTACATTCTCACCAGCAATACGTGAGGGTTTTGATTTCTCCTCACCAACACTCGCTGTTGTC
>CM052898.1:182999246-183020092 GCA_028534135.1 Potos flavus | reverse complement strand
AGAAGGAAGGAGATGAGAGGTATAAAGTACCTGACTGGGCCTGGGAACAGGACAGATGGCTATTAGCAGCTTTTAGGAGGTTTTGCTTGGTGGCTTCCAATGGAACCCTCCCTTCTGTGTCCTCTAAAACATCTTCAATAAAGTAACCACAATAAAGTAATAAAGTAATCTACAAAGATTTTATTTATTTGAGAGCAAGAGAGAGAGCACAAGCAAGGGGGGAGGAACAGGGAGAAGCAGAGGCCCCGATGAGCAGGGCCTAATCCCAGGACCCCGGGATCATGACCTGAGCCAAAGGCAGACACAACAGACTGAGCCACCCAGGTGCCCCTGAAATGTCCATTTTTCACTGATTACTTTATAAAATGAAAAACAGGGCCCAGGCCTGCCCGGGGGCTGAAGGACACAGGAACAGAGGCTCCCAAGAGTGTTCCTGGGAAGTAATTTATTGTTCTTAGCACTTTTGTCAGCTGATGATTTGGACACAAATAATACATTTAAAAATCTAATAAATGACTTAACAAAGGTCTGGTACTACTAACTACATTCTGAAACAAATTCCTTCTGGAACTGAGGTTGTTATTGTAGAAAGCTATATGCCAAACCAATATGCAAATATTCTTTTAACACTTTCTTTCCCTTTTGCAGCATGTCTGCCCTCTGGATAGGGAGGGGTATAGGAAAGATCTTGCACTAACTGTGCGGATTAAATCTGCAGATTTAGACCCACAGAATAATCTGCCACTGGGACGCCCCGGTGGCTCAGTCAGTTGAGCTTCTGCCTTCTGCTTGGGTCATGATCCAAGGGTCCTAGGATAGAGTCCCGCATCAGGCTCCTTGCCCGGCCTGCTTCTCCCTCTGCCTGCTGCTCCTCTTGCCTGTGCTCTCTGTCTGACAAATGAATAAATAAAATCTGAAAGAAAGAGAAAGAGAGGGAGGAAGGAAGGAAAGACTGCCACAAACTGTGTGGCCTTGGGCAATTGTGACCATCAAAAATGTTTCCCCCATTTTATGTTCTCATAAGGGTTCCAGCTTCTCCACATCCTGGCTGTCACGTGCTATTTTGTTTTGTTTTTCTCATAGCAGCCGTCCTAATGGGTGTGAGGTGCTAACTCACTGTGGTTTTGATTTGCATTTCCCTAATGATCAGTGGTGCTGAGCTTCTCTGCATACGCTGGTTGGCCACTTGTATATCTTCTTTGGAGAGATGTCTATTCAAGTCCTTTTGCCTATCTTTAATCCACTGATTTTTTAAAACGATTTTTATAGGGGCGCTTGGGTGGCTCAGTGGGTTAAAGCCTCTGCCTTCAGCTCAGGTCATGATCTCAGGGTCCTGGGCCCCACATCGGGCTCTCTGCTCAGCGGGGAGCCTGCTTCCCCCTCTCTCTGCCTACTTTGTGATCTCTCTCCTCTCTGTCAAACAAATAAATAAAAATCTTTAAAAAAAAAGATTTTTATAGTTTTATATAGTTGGAATCATATATGGAGCCTTTTCAGATCAGTTTCTTTCACTTAGCAATATGCAATATTCCTTGTCTTTTCAAGGCTTGATAGCTCAATTACTTTTTATCACTGAATAATATTTTATTGTATGTATGAACCACAGTTTATTCATATGCTGAAGGACATCCTGGTTCCTTCCAATTTCTGGCAATTATGAATAAACTCTTTTTAAAAAGTTAAAAAGTGCCTAAGCAGAACAGTTGCAAGAATACAAAAACCTTCCAAATAATCTTTACCCAGATTTTCCAATTAACATTTCACTCCATCTGGTTTATTGTTTGCTCTCTTTCTCCCTTGCTCTGTACATGCATTTATTTCTAAATCACTGGAGAGTAATTTGCAGACATCATATCCCTTTCTCCATAAATATTTCAACATGTATTTCCTAAGAACAAAGACAGAAACACTCACTCACTATGGATATCTCCCAGAGTAGATATTTAACTGTGCTGTCAAGAACAGAAATTATGTGATTCTTTATTTAATACAAGAAATGTTATTTAATCAGGAAGGGCACCTTCAAAAGGAGTTTGGGTATCAAAGTGGATTGATATACTCATTTCCTGTGCTCTTCCATTGAGAATAGCATGGGCCAAATGATCCAGTAGGACCTCACCGGAGCCTGAGGCGTCTCTGGATGAGCCCTAAGACAAAAAGCGCATTCAGAGGGCATTCCTAGAGAGTGGGCTTTTTGAGCGGAAGAAGCCTCACATCTTAAAGCTGTTTTGGACTTAGATTTGCCTTAAAACCTATTCTCACTATAAAGCATCTTGGATGATTCTCTAGCAAATAGTGTTAATGTGACAGTTTTAATGTGTTTAGAGTTTTGTTGCTCAAATCTTTGACAACTGGGACAACTGGTAAGCAGTGAAAGGAGGCAAACCCTCCATATACTGGTCTTTTTTTTTTTTTTAAGAAAATATTTATTTATTTGAGAGAAAGAGAGAGCGCGAGTGGGGTGAAAGGCAGAGGGAAATGCAGGCTCCCTGCTGAGCAGAGAGCCCAACGTGGGGCTTGATCCCGGGACCCTGGGATCATGACCTGAGCCGAAGGCAGACGCCCAACTGACTGAGCCACCCAGGCAGCCCCATATACTGGTCTTTTTAACTTACCAAAACATCTAGACTGACTATAGTTAACAATTCTGTATTGTATACTTGAAATTTGCTAGGGGAGGAGTAGATCTTACGTGTTTTTACCAAAAAAAAAAAAAAAGAAAGAAAAAGGAACCATGTGAGGTGATTAGCTTGATAATTAGTTTGATTGTGGTGATTATTTCACCATATATACATATATCAAATTGTACACCTTAAATATATTGTACACCTTAAATATATACAATTTTTGTCAATTAGACCTCAATAAAGCTGGAAACAAATTCTGAAGGGTGGGAAAAGCAGAGAGCAGCTGTGCTGTCAAGCAGTAATTTCAATAAACATGGTAAGTAAATGTAATACGGGTTAGAAACAATTCAGATCTTCGTTCCCAGACTGATAGTGTGCATTTGTCCCCCCCACCCCCACCCCGCGCAGTGGCCTGCAATTAGAAAGAGATATATACATTATTCACCAATTTCAAGTAACAGAAAGTGCTGTAGATCAGCATCAGTCAAATGCAAACAATTCGGGCTCAAGTAACAATTATAAATCACCACATTAATTCCATGCCAAAAATGAAAATCAAACGTCAGGGGTGGGGGAGGGCAGTTTACCACTGGTAAAGTCCCACAGATCCCATGTGTGGCCCATACAGGAGGGTTTGATAACTGGTTTACCTAGATGGGAAGAGGGAAAAGGAGAAAATATCCAAATGAATGTGAATCTTCTCTTTTCCATCCTACCTTTCCCTAATCCCTAGAGTATTGTCGTGTTATGTAGATTAACCAGCTGCCTTCTTTCTTTAAAAGCTGACACTCTAGGGACACCTGGGTGGCCTTCAGCTCAGGTCATGATCCTAGGGTCCTGGTATTGAGCCCCGAGCTAAGCAGGGAGCATGCTTCTCCCTCTGCCCGCTCTGCCTGCTGCTCTCTCTGCTTGTGCTCTCTCTCTCTAACAAATAAATAAGATCATTAAAAAAAGAAAAAAGCTGACGCTCTACATTAAACTTTTTTTTTAAAGATTTTATTTATTTATTTGAGAAAGAGAGAGTATGAGCGGGAGGCAGAGCAGAGGGCAGGCAGGAGAGGGAGAGGCACGCAGGGAACCCGACACACGCAGGGAACCTGGACCGCAGGATCATGACCTGAGCTGAAGGCAGACTCTTAACAGACTGAGCCACCAAGACGCCCCAGCATCAAACTGTTTCTTCAGCAAATAGTTTAAAAATGAATGAAGATGGCATCCAGAGGGGTGCCTGGCTGGCTCAGTCGGTAGAGCATGCAACTCTTAATCTCAGAGTCGTGAGTTCAAGCCCCACACTGGGTGTGGAGCCTACTTAAAATAAAAAAATAAAAATAAAAAATAATTTTAAAAAAGATGGCACCCAGAAAGGAAAGCATATTCATGGTGGTTCTAGGAACTGTAGCTCCAGAAGTTACCATCTGCAAGCATCATTGGACAATATGTGGTTTTAGGATGCAGACTGAACCGTAAGTCAAGCTTCAGGAAGTGTGATTTTTGGTTACTATGGTAACTTATTGGAAATAAACCAACTTCTTTGCAGTTATCACAGAATAAGCAAATATAAGAGAAGGAAAAAACACATGGATTAAAACAGAGCCTTAAAAAAAAAAAAAAACAACACAGAGCCTTTGGGGCGCCCGGCTGGCTCAGCTGGTGGAGCCTGAGACTCTTGATCTCAGGGTTGTGAGTTCGAGCCCCACACTGGGTGCAGTGATTACTTAAAAATAAAAAATTTTTTTTAAAGATTTTATTTATTTGACAGAGAGATAGAGAGCACAAGTAAGCAGAGTGGCAGGCAGAGGGAGAGAGAGAAGCAGGCTCTCCGCTGAGCAGGGAGCCCGATGCGGGGCTCGATCCCAGGACCCTGGAATCATGACCTGAGCCAAAGGTAGCCGCCCAACCGAGCCAGCCAGGCGCCCCATTAAAAATAAAATCTTAAAAAGAAAAAAAATGGGGCACCTGGGTGGCTCAGTTGGTTAAGCACCAGCCTTCCACTCAGGTCATGATCCCAGAGTGCTGGGAGATCAAGATCTGAATCCGGCCTTGCTCAGTGGGGAGCCTGCTTCGCCTTCTCCCTCCATCTGCTGCTCTGCCTACCTGTGCTGTCAAATAAATAAATCTTAAAAAAAAAAAAAAAGCACATATATAGAGAAAGGGAAAGAATGGTAAAGCAAATGTGGCAACTCCTGGTAGACGAGCCAATATAATACCCAGAAGCGAGCTACCTCCACATTTGTTATACATGAGAAAAATAATTCCCCCAGTTAGCTAATTTGCATTTTGCAGCTGCAGGTGATCCTACTGGATTATTCAGCCAACTCCAATTCACCTTCTACAAGTACAGAATCAGGCTATAAAACTGACACTCTGAAAGAGAAACTGATTTACAGTTCTAGTAACTTACAAAAGGCACTTAACTACATGGTGCTAAAGTATAGGAACTTCTAAACCGCAAACATCAAAATGAGATTTGTGATGAGTGCTTTTTAAAACGCAAAGTGCTATACAAATATGAGTAGTTTTTAAAGCTGTGTTTATGCATTCTTTTCCACTTTTATGCTGTGTTTAAGATGCTGGCCAGAAAAATTAACACTGTAGAAACACTACTTGGTTTCACACAGAACTCTTTATGGTGTTTGCTTATAAGGAAATCCCTCTGCATCAGTATTTAAGTCTTTCTCTGTACAACTACATAGGAGGTAGCAACTTCTTGTTATACTGTCTAATTCAGAAGCTTAGAAAGGCCAGTACTTATTTCTGGCTCCTTTTAGGAGACACAGTCATAATAAAATACATTGCTTAATGCGCCAGGCATTTTGCGAATTGGCTTACATACCTTGTGCAACTCTCACAAAAATTCAGTGCGTTTGATGCAATTATTATTTCATCATATGGAAAATGAGGAAAATAACTACACTTACAAGGCTGTTTTAAGGATTAAAAGAAACTATACATAATGCACTTAGCACAGTAGCTGACAAAAAGTGCTAAATATACATTTACCATATATTGGTACCCTTATTTTACTGGTAAACAGACACAGAGAAAAGCAGTTTTCTGTCTTTTTCTATCTATTTTTCTTTTTTAAAAAATTACCTCCCCGTTCAGGAGTGGGAAACAGGAAATCCCCCCTGACACTGGCTGAGCTCAAAAGCCAGGAGACCCCTGTTTTGATCTGGACCTCGACTGTCCTCACCCCCTACCTACCAACGCCTGGCTAAGCGAGCTGCTCAGTAAGTACTTGCTGAATTAACGAAAGACTAGGTTTCTAGCCTGGGTTAGCTACATGTTTCTGGGTAGGGTAGAACGTTCATGTCTCGGCGCTCGTGCCCCACCTGCAGACCCGGAAGAGGCTGTTCAGACCTGCTCGGGGAAATGACGTTGTCGTCCCTTCCCAAAAGCATGTTACCGAGGGCCGTCGCCCCCGAACCACTGCGACTTCAAGGGTCTCAACCTACACTCACCACACTCTGCGACGGAGCCTGCCCACCCCGGCTCGGGCCACCACCACACTTCCACCGCCCCGGCTCCTTCCGGGAAGGCGCAGGCGCCTGGCAAAGGCTGCCGCGCGCCTCACTTCCCCCCGAACTACACCTCCCACAATCCCCATCGGCCGGACCACCCCCTCGCTGCAGGTGGATGCGGGGGCGGAGCCTTCCGAACCGTCCTGCCTGTGTCCCCCAAGGTAGAGTTCATTTTAAGAGAGATTCCTGGGTTCCCTGTTAAAGTAGGGCCTCTGTCCCGATTAGGTCTGATTCTGTCCTCCGTCCCCACTGCGGTCCCCTCATGGTAAGACGACAGATGGTCTAGTCCAGCGGAGACACTCCGCCTGCGCAACGAGACGGACAGAGAGCAAAGGGCAGACCGCGCGCGCCTGCGCAGAGGCGCAGCATGGGGGTCGCAGCTGCTCAGCCCCTTCCCCAAGGCTGTGAAGGTGAGTAGGGGGCGGAGCGTGTCCCTTGGGACTGGTCACTGCCTGGCAGTGGCCACCGTGGGCTCAGCCACCACCATCCCAACTATAAAGCCGTTGACCCCAACTTTCCAGAAAATTGGGGTCCCAGGAGCTCAGTCCTAGCGTTTGTACATCAACATCCCACTTCTGATTAAACCACTTCTGGCATTTAATTGCCATCATCTAGGTGTAAGTTGTTCTCATGCTAGACCATGCGTTTTAAAAAATAACAGCTAACGTGTCGGGAGGGCCCAGCTTTCATCTTGGTTTTCTAGCATGTAGCAAACATCTCCTTCTTGGTAAGGTAGGGAGCTTTTGGACACTTGATTCTGTTCAATTTAGTGTCAGACTAGGTACATACTTGCTCTTGTTCTCTGTTTCATGTGTGTAAGTCTCATGAGAAGACTCCTTGAGATGATGAAGACAGTTTTACACTAAAGATGCAGTGGCGGTGATGAAGTTGATAATCTGCTAGGGATACAGAGAATTAAGCAAAACCTTATTGTGCTCTAACCTTAACCATTTTCCTTACACTTTTCTGTGTGACTGGGTTATGTTGCTTAACCTTCTGCGCTGACATTTTCTCTTAAAATGAGAAGACTGGATGAGATCTTTAAGAACCTGCCAGCTGTGAAATTCTGTGGTTGGTTAGTGAGGAGTAGAATCCAGATTATATCACAATATGTTAATACTAAGCATCATCAACTTCAATTTCTCTGCTAACGTAAGTGAAATATACCTATAAGCATTTGGAAGCACCATTAGAAAAAACTGCCCTTTATTGTACCTGTAATTTACTTATTGCTGAAAATATGAGATTTGCTGATAATACAACTTTCTTCACTCTTTATTTGTTGTCTGTTTGTAGACCATTGCTAGGAAGATCTCTGGGTACAATAATGAACATGGTGTATGTGACAATGGCTCAAATCTTAAGGTCTCATCTGATAAATGTTTCAGTGATATCTAACAGAAAGAAAATGCTCCCATATCTTGGTGTCATTAGAAACAGAATGATGTCAACTCATATATCCAAAAAGAAGATGCGAGAATATTATAGGCTGCTAAATCTGGATGAAGGTTGCTCTGCGGATGATGTCAGGGAATCTTTTCATAAGCTTGCCAAGCAATACCATCCAGATGGTGGCTCTGGTACTGCGGATTCGGCAACATTTATAAGGATCGAAGAAGCTTATAGGAAGGTGCTTTCCCACGTGCTGGAACAAACAAATGCCCAACAGAATAAAGTTGAAGAAGCAGAGGAAGAAGAAGACAAATTCAAATATAAAACACCCCAACACCGGCATTATTTAAGTTTTGAAGGTATTGGTTTTGGAACTCCAAGTCAACGAGAGAAGCAATATAGGCAGTTTCGAGCAGACCGTGCAACTGAGCAGGTAATGGAATATCAGAAGCAGAAGCTACAAAGCCAGTATTTCGTCAATAGTTTAATTGTTAAGGATGTAAGACAGAGTAAAGAACAAAAGATAACTCAGGCTATAGAGCGTTTAGTAGAGGATCTCATTCAGGAGTCAATGGCCAAAGGAGACTTTGACAACCTCAGTGGGAAGGGAAAACCACTAAAAAAATTTTCTGGCTGTTCATATATTGATCCCATGACTCACAACCTGAACAGAATATTGATAGATAATGGATACCAACCAGAATGGATCCTAATGCAAAAGGAAATAAAGGATACCATTGATCAACTCAGAGAGGCAATCTTAGTGTCAAGGAAAAAACTTGGGAATCCCATGACACCAACTGAACAGAAACAGTGGACCCAAGTTTGTGAGCAGTTTCAAGAAAATATCAGAAAACTAAACAAGCGAATTAATGATTTTAATTTAATCGTTCCCCTCCTGACCAGGCAAAAAGTCCATTTTGATGCACAGAAAGAAATTGCCAGAGCCCAGGAAGTATATGAGACCCTTATAAGAACGGAAGAAGTCACAGATAAAAACCCAAACAACACTGATCGGGGAGAAAGGGAGAAAACACCTGAAGTCAAGACAGGTTTTTTTAACTGGATGAATGTGTGGAAATTTGTTAAAATATGACCACTTAAATATTCATAGTACTGCCTCGAACCATTTTCGGTTGTACTGACATCACACTTAGAAGATGAGATTATTGCGGTAACACAAGTGTCTGAGAACTGTGAGTCTCTGTACTTTTTACAAAACTAATCACATCTCCAGGGATGTGTGAGTGAGAAAGCCGTAAGAAACCAACCCTGAGACACGTACAACCAGCTTTGCTCTGAGGATGTTGCAAGAAAAGAAGAGAACTTCTAGGAAAACAATTTAACCCATTCTGGAGTTTAGATGTCAGTCATGGGTGAAATGAATTAGGACAAGGACTCAGAGGGGGAATCATATAAAGGGTATTCCAAAAAGTCTTAGTGCACTTTTCAGCTCTAATAACTCAAAAACAGTTGCCTGTTGCCATCTTCAGACACAGTTAATGAAGCAAACAACAACAAATAAACCCTAAAAAGTTTTATCAGAAGTCACAAAACTAAGAAAGTATGGACTGTAGGCAAGCAAACCTTCAAATGATGAATGTTTTTTACAAGCTTACTGCATATATACCCATGAGTTATTAAAGCTTACAACTGTTCTAAGACTTTGGGACACTTTTTATGCGGGTGGAAATGTTATGATCAGGAAATTAGCCCAATGGAGTTACTGCACTCTTCTTTTTTATAGACCTTTGTGGATACTGAATAAAAACAAAACAAAACGAAGCAAAACAAAAACCACGAAATACCTGGGTTGTACTTTTTCCCGCCTAACTTCATTATGTTAGCTGTAGAAATCCATTAGCCAAGCTAGTTGATATAGCTGTTATAGAAATAGATTCCAGTGGCCACTTTTAAAGAGTTTGGGTGTATTTTCTGTCCTTTTGGAGGTAAAAGAAAAAAAAACAAAACTCCTTGGGGTCAGTGGGAACTTAAGGTTTCACTTCTGGCTTCATCTCTAAGTCTACCTGAAGCCTCTCTGTGTCATGTTTCCAATTCCCTAGACGCTTTTTCCATATGGAAATCTCAGTGTAGGCATCCAATTTCCAGTCTGAGGAGCCATTTCATGAATGAAAACATGTCTGAATTTTGCTCCAGTTTGCACTTCTGGCAAATGACCAGAGGTTGAAATTCATGAGATTGTTGCGTTCTGTCCACTTTCAAAAAAATCTGACTTTTTAAGGTTCGTGTGATTGCATTAGCCACAGAATTGGGCAACTAGAAGAACACAGAGTGATCGAATGGAGAAGATCTGTTTCCTTATTTAACTCCGAGTGCTGGCTTATGGATGTGGTTCGAAAGGGGCACTTGCCACTCTGATTTTGAAAGAACAAATTATTTTTTAAAGTGCGTGATGGTTAAGTAAAACTACATCTTCCAAGGAAATGTCAGGGCTTTCTGCTTATGATGCGGTAATTAATTGGTATTACATGTGATTATTTTACTGAATGAGTTATGTGCTTTCTCCAATGATGGCATTACTCTAAACAAAATTGTGAACAGTAGGAAATATAGCTACATAATAAGAACTATAGTTATAAAACATTTTAGAAAGGCTAGGATTCTGTGAATCTTGTTAAGAATGGGAATTAGTGGGGCACCAGGGTGGCTCAGTCGTTAAGCGTCTGCCTTCAGCCCAGGTCATGATCCCAGGGTCCTGGGATTGAGCCCCGCATCGGGCTCCCTGCTGAGCGGGAAGCCTGCTTCTCCCTCTCCTACTCCCCTTGCGTTTGTTCCCTCCTTGCTGTGTCTCTCTCTGTCAAATAAATAAAATCTTAAAAAAAAAAAAAAAAGGATGGGAATTAGATGTATGACACCTAGTTGCATTGTAGCAACATAATGCAAAGGAAACCATTTTGGGGCGCCTGGGTGGCTCAGTCAGTTGGGCGTCTGCCTTTGGCACAGGTCATGATCGCAGAGCCTTGGGATCGAGCCCTGCGTCGGGCTCTCTGCTCAGTGGGGAGCCCGCTTCTCCCTCTCCCTCTGCCTGCCACTCCTGCTTGTGCTCTCTCTGTCTCTCTCCCTGTCAAATAAATAAATCTTTAAAAAAAAATCAAAGGAAACCATTTTCAATATTGGATAATGGGAAGGTAAAGTTGCCAGAAAACACTAGTAAATCCTGAATTTCAGCACACCACGTGGGCTTTATGTTTGTAAATGTCGTCTGTATTAATAAGGTTAATAAAGTTCATTTTAATGATTATCCAATGGTCCCTTGTTATATAAACAACTACTAAGAAAATAATAACTGTATTCTTGGCTGATCACCTGAATAAATACTTTTTATCTTTTTGATTGATGATATAAAAATGTGAACAGAGATTGTTCTCGTGAAGAAGGTAAATTCACTCATGGAAAAACAGATTCACTAATTTAAGGAACTAAGTTTCAGACCAGGGAAAAGATTTTGGCCGGTTGGTCGGCGTTTGTTGAATTGTGATCTGATGTTTCTCTCTCCTCTGAGGCAGCCTTGACCTTTTTCTGTTAGTGTTTCACCTTCTAACTTTGCCACTAACTTTTCAGGTGTTGTAGTAATGTCTGAACTCATCAAACACCACCTGATGCCCAGCCTTGAATTTCAGGGCTCCTTTCTTCAGACTCTAGGACCAGGACCCTGGCCCTACACCCAGAGGACAGAGTCTCAAATCCCAGTGGCTTTTGGCTCCCAGCCATGTGAAATGGTTTTTGCCCTTGTTCTGGGTACCTGAGGCCGGTTTGGTACCTCAGGGCTCTAGTTTTCTAGAACAGTTGCAGTACTATTCCTTTTCTTCATGGAGCCACCTGGACAGAGCTCTGCTCTTGGCATTGGGGGGCCTCAGAGAAAGGAGTCCCCTGTGACCTTGGCTGTATGATCAGGGCCTGCTGCTTCCTGACGTACTTCCCTGCTGCCAGCTCCTGGGACCGCCATCACTGAGACCCAGCGACCGTTGGGGACATTCTCGCTACCTCTCAGGCACCCCTCACGCTGATTTGCTGTTCCTAGCAGTGTTGCCTTTCCTCTTCAACGATGTTCTGTTCATTCGGCATACATCTGTCAAAGTCCTGAAAGGGAAGCCACCATTCCACCGTCTGGAGGGTCAGAAATCAGTAACTGAGGGGGGACAAATGGACCCCTCGGCCCCAAATGTAGCCCCCCGTTATTCATTTTGTTTGCTATTACTGCTGCCACCACTGCCCTGGTTCCAGGCGGGGGACACTGGCCTCCCTCTCCTCCCCTGACCTAAGGGCAGACCCACAAATGTGCCATAATATTTCTTGCCCAGCTGAGACCAGACTGCACCATCAAACTACAACTTCCCTCCAGGCTTGGGATGACATAAGCAAGGGGAAGGCAGTCCCAGGAACAGGAGAACCTGGCCTGTGGCCCTCCGCAATTCATCTCTGAGCCCAGTCCCCAGCCTGCTGTAGGGGCAGAGCCCACCATTCTCCCACCTCTGAGAGAATCCTCGGGTGTCCTCAGCGTGTCTCCACTCCACCATGTCTACGTTTAGGAAACGAAGGACTAAGGAACTTTCTTTCCTGCTGAGACCAGTTTCAGAGGTCTGGCTTCCTCTTCGAGGACCCCTGTCTTCCCTAGATGACTGATGTATGTCACTGTCCCCTAGCCCCCCTACGTGACAGGTCCTACCTGAGAATCTCAACAGGACAGATTTATCGAATAAGCTTAACATTGTTATAAGAGACACCCACTCCAAATAAATAAAATCTTTAAAAAAAAAGGGGGCACTTGGATGGTTCAGGTCATGATCTCGGGGTCCTGGGATCCAACCCGTGTTGGGCTCTGCACTCAGCAGAGAGTCTGCTTGTCCCTCTCCCTCTGCCACTCATGCTCTCTCTCTCTCTCAAATAAATAAAATCCTAAAAAAAGAGACGTACTCACTGTTGTGGGGCGGGTCCTTCCTGGTGTACCTTGAGGACCTTCTAGCAAGGAGAGTATGGTCCAGTGTTGACTCAGCTTTATAATTTATAGCCGGGCCTCTCTGCTCTCACCTCCGTGGGCGAACCTGGTTCCATGGCCTTGTCCCCTCCACTCTTCCACTTAGCCACAGTTTACACCACGATTTCCCCAGCTGAACCCCAAAGCTCAGCTGCCTTTTAAGTGAGATTTGCTTAAAGATGTGCTCGACGGCTGTTGTACTTTTGGCTGCCTCTCCTCTTCCAAGGGGCCCGTATTGATGGTGGTAGGTGTCATTCGTCTGGGGAGGATGTAGTTCCTGGCACAGGAAGCCAGACTTTCGAAGCTGCCCTTGACAGGAGAGAAGAGCCCTCATTTTCTTAAATATGCCTCAAAATGGCCATGTGACCCGGGCTCCGCCAAGACCTGTCCTTGGGAGACATGGGTCAGAGTGAAGCACGGGAGGGACGAGGCCGGCTCTCTGGAGGAGTCCCGCTCAGCTGGGCAGGGAGGCGGTGGCTGCCTGCCGGGTGCATAGGGAAGTGGCATCCATGTCACCCCCAGGGGTGGCGGAGTTCCTGGCTTACCAGCAGCTTTGGCGTCCTCCTCCCTGGGTCAGCTCTTCAGTGTTGTTTTCTGGTATTGCTCCCGGAAACAACCTCGAGCCACTTTCTTCCGTCCTCCTGCAAGGGCCCGTGTCCTTTAGTAAATCCCTTTTCTGCTTAATCCAGCTAGAGGAGGGTCCTGCCATTTGCAGCTAAGCACTGTGACTGATCCAGATGGGATCCTGAGAATCTCGTGGCTGCAGGACACCCAGCAACGAAACGCCAGGTTGTGGTGCCGGGGGCGCGCGGACTCTCACAGAACTCTCAGCTCTGCCACTGGGTAGGTGTGTGATCTGGGGCAAAATACCAAACCTCGCTGACTTACGGATTACTCAGGCGTAAACGCTCAAAATGGTGACTTATTGTGAGGATTCATTGAGATATTCTATGTAAAGAATCCAGCATGGACGGGGCGCCTGGGTGGCTCAGTGGGTTGAGCCTCTGCCTTCGGCTGGGGTCCTGGTCTCAGGGTCCTGGGATGGAGCCCCACATTGGCCTCTCTGCTCAGCGGGGAGTCGGCTTCCTCCTCTCTCTCTGCCTGCCTCTCTGCCTACTTGTGATCTCTCTCTCTCTGTCAAATAAATAAAATAAAATCTTAAAAAAAAAAAAAGAAATCTTTCCCAAAAAAAAAAAAAAGAATCCAGCATGGTAACTGAAATGGGATGGGCACTCCACTCTAACTATTAGATAATGTACATTGTTGTGCTAATAAAATAATAAAGAGAAGTTTTTTTTATTATTATTATTATTTAAAGATTTTATTTATTTATTTGACAGAGAGAGATCACAAGTAGGCAGAGAGGCAGGGAGAGAGAGAGAGGGAAGCAGGGTCCCTGCTGAGCAGAGAGCCCAATGAGGGGCTCGATCCCAGGACCCTGAGATCATGACCTGAGCTGAAGGCAGAAGCTTTAACCCACTGAGCCACCCAGGCGCCCCAGTTTTTATTATTTTTAAGGTTTGTTTAAAAAATGTCCCATAGGGGAGCCTGGGTGGCTCAGTGGGTTGAACGTCCAACTCTTGATTTTGGCTCAGGTCATAATCTCATGGGTCGTGGGATCAAACCCTGTGATGGGGCTCTAAGCTCAGCACAGAGTCTGCTTGAGAATTTCTCTCTCTCTCTCCCTTCCTTTTCCTCTGTTCCTCCCGCCATGTTCTCCCTCTCTCTCTCTCTCTCTCTCAAATAAATAAATAAAATCTCTTAAAAAGTGTTCCATAGTTCTTCTCTGGGGTGGGGGTATTGATTTCAAAGCTGATCTTGCTAGTTCCAGTCAATTTCCTGAATTCACTGAAACTGTTTTCTGACACGCCTTCAGCTAACAGGAGGCATTAAATGTAAGTGTAGAAGCCAGCCAAGAAAGACCACATATTGTACGATTCCATTTATATGAAAGGTCCAGGATAGGCAAGTCTCTAGAGACAGAAAGTAGAGCAGTGGTTGCCTAGGGCTGTGGTGTTTGGGAGGAAATGGGGAGTGACTGCTAATGTTTATGGATTTTCTTTTGGAGGTGATAAAAATGTCCTAAAATTGATGGTGGTAATGGTTGCACAGCTCTGTGAACATACTAAGAATCCCCGGATTGTGCACTTTAAATGAGTGAATTTTATGGCATGTGAAAGCGGTTTTTTTTTTTTAATTAAAAAGTAAGAGAAAACGTAGAGTGGTTCTGCATTTGGTAGGTTGCTTGCTACTTTTCTATAGGCAAGAAATGTCCTCAGAAACATAAAGAGTGAGAGAACTGTTTTAAATGAAGCATAGAAATGACAGCCAATGTTTTAAGAATTTAAATTTAGATGCTTTCACATCTATAGCAAATGTTGATTAATGTGTACACATTTCTGCAAAACCCCACAAAACTGTGTTAGTATTCCCAGGCATTTGCTACTGTGCCTTTTTTTTTTTTTTTAAGATTTTATTTTTTTAAGTAATCTCTACAACCAGGGTGGGGCTTGAACTCACATCCCGGAGATAAAGAGTGGCAGCTCCACCACTGAGTGGGTCAGGCGCCCCACTGTGTCTTTCTTACAACAAATAGCTACTCTTACCAAATTGAGTGGTGGCTTTACATAAACAGGAATCCACAAAGTGGAGAAAATAGACAAAAGCAAACACATTTGGTAAAAATGATTGAAAGAACATGATCTTTAATCACATATAAAAATTTTTCTAAAGATTTTATTTATTTGATAGGCAGAGAGAGAGCACGAGTGGGGCGAGGGGCAGAGGGAGAGGGAGAAGCAGACTTCTCCTCGAGCGCGAAGTCCCCCCGGGGCTCAATCCCAGGACCTCAAGATCATGACTTGAGCTGAAGGCAGATCCTTAACGAACTGAGCTACCCAGGCGCCCCACATACAAAAACTTTTTATTCTAAAACTCAGCAGTGATTAGGCGGTAGGCACCCCAAAGTTCTTTATTTTGAAAAAAATCTATTGAAAATTCACTTGTATATAGTAAGAGATTCAATCAATGCAAAAGGATAGACCATGAACAAATGAGTTTCCCTTTATCCCAGACCCCCTGCTCCCCACCACTGCCCAGACCCAGACCTCCCAACCCTACTTCCTGGATCTAACTACCATCGACAACTTCTTGCACATATATACTAGTTTTGTTTTCTTTTTTTAAAACAAATGACTACAAAATTAATGGCTTAAAGAACTCAAATTTATTGTGTTACAGTTCTGGAGGTCAAAAGTCCAAAGTAAATCTTACTGGGAGAAAATCAAGGCGGTGGTGGGGCTTCATCCCTTCTAGAGGCTCTAAGGGAGAATCTGATTCCTTGCCTTTGCCAGCTTCTAGAGGCCACCTGCCTTCTTGGTTTGTGGCCCCTTCCTCTAACTTCAAAGCCAGAGACAGAGGTGAGTCCTCCCTGTGCCACACAACTGTGATTCTCCTGCCCCCCTCTTGTACTTACAGGACACTTGGGGTTACCTCGGTCTCACCCAGATCGTTCAGCATAATCTCCCTGTGTTTTTTTTTTTTTCCTAAGATTTAATTAATTTATTTATTTGACAAAGAGCAGGAAAGAAAGCGAGAGACAGTACAAGCAGGGGAAGCAGCAGAGGGAGAGGGAGAAGAAGCAGGTTCCCCCACCAAGCAGGGAGCCCAATGCGAGGCTGGATCCCAGGACCCCAGGACCCCGGGATCATGACCTGAGCCAAAGGCAGACACTTAACCGACTGAGCCACCCACGCACCCCATAATCTCCCTGTTTTAAGGTCAGTTGAATAGCAACCTTAATTAGTTTCCTTTTGTTAAGTAACAAAACATATTCACAGCTTCGGCGGATTAGGACATATTTGGGGGAGCCATGATCACACCACCACAATAGCCTTCCAAAAGTTTAAGTATATGATTTACATGCACACACTGTCTCTCCGTCTCTCTCCCAAAAACACACAAATGTGAACACACTCTACGTGCTCTTATCTTTTTCTTCACTAGTCTATTAATATATCTTCAAGGTCTTTCCAAATCAACACATCAAAAAAAAAAAAAAATCAACACATCCAGCTCTATTTCATTATCTGTTAAGACTGCCTGAGATTGTTGTATGTTCTCATGGAAATAGAACGAATTGATACCGAGCAGATGAAATAAATAGCAGTGCAAGGTTACACAGAGAGAGACCCTGAGGCATAGAGACAGCCGATGCGAGCTGAAATGATCATGAGTGGGGAGTGAGATACAGTGTAATAGTGCATCATAAGGTATGAGGTACAGAGAAGCTGACGATAGCTTACTCTCGTTGGATGCTTTCCTTGCACTAACGAATCTTCACAACAATCCTATGACATGGGTACTATTTTTTTTTACAAAGATTTTATTTATTTATTTGTCAGAGAGAGATCACAAGTAGGCAGAGAGGCAGGCGGAGAGAGGGGGCGAAGCAGGCTCCCTGCCGAGCAAGGAGCCCGATGTGGGACTCGATCCCAGGACCCTGGGATCATGACCTGAGCCGAAGGCAGCTGCTTAACCAACTGAGCCACCCAGGCGTCCCCATGGGTACTATTTTTAACTCTTTTCAAGAGCTGAGGAAACTAATGAGGCACAGAGAGGTTAAGTGACTTGCCTTGGGTCACACAGCTAGAAAGTGTCAAGGGTTGGGATTTGAACCCGGATTGTCTGTGGTTGCTCTGCTTCCAGATCCCTATTTCTTAAAAAGATTTATTAATTTGTTTATCTATTTGTCAGAGAGAGAGCAGGCACACAAGCAGGGGGAGCAGCAGGCAGAGGGAGAAGCAGGCTCCCCTCTGAGCAAGGAGCCTGATGTGGGACTCGATCCCAGGACCCTGGGATCATGACCTCAGCCAGAGACAGATGCTTAACTGGCTGAGCACCCAGGCATCCCTCCAGATCCCTATTCTTACCCACACACTATGCTATGGTGTTGGCAGAGAGGATATTGGAGCAGATCACATTAGTGACAGCTTTTGCAATGAAGACTCAAGACATTGAGGTTCCTGGGTCTGTCTTGAATTCAGGGTGTTTTATCGTTGGACTGTCATTCTTGTTCTTTACTCCCTCAAGGTTCCTGCCCCCTGGAATGCCCCTCATACCATTAGCAAGAGGCAGCGGGACGCCATGGTACGGGACTGGGGCTTTGGAGCTCAGGGGACCGGAAGTCAGATCGAGGTTTTGCCACTCACTAACTATGTGACCTTCTTGAGTTTCTGTCTCCTCATCTGTCCAACGAGTATACAGTTGACCCTTGAACAGCAGGGCTTTGAACTCTGTGGGACCACTTACATGCAGTACTATAAATGTATTTTCTCTTCCTTATGTTTTTTTTTTTAAAGATTTTATTTATTTATTTGATACAGAGAGAGAGAGAACACAAGCAGGGGGAGCAGGAGAGGGAGAAGCAGACTCCCTGCTAAGCAGAGAGCCTGCCTCGAGGCTCCATCCCAAGACCCTGGGATCATGACCCGAGCCAAAGGCAGACACTTAACCGACTGAGCCACCCAGGCGTCCCTTCCTTGTGATTTTCTTAATAACATTTGCTTTTCTCTAACTTACTTTGTTGTGAGGATACAGTCTATAATACATATAACACATGATGTATGTGTTAATTGGTTACTTATGTTATTGGTAAGGCTTCGGATCAACAGTAGGCTACTAGCAGTGAAGTTTTGGGGGAGTCAAAAGTTTTGCGGGAATTTTTGACCGCGTGAGGGGTTGGTGCTCCTAACCTCCGCATTGTTCAAGGGTCAACTGTAATCAGACCTACCTTGCAGGGATAGTTGTAATCCTTAGAGATGATGAATATGAAATGCTGGGTGCAGGGTCAAGTCCTTACTAGGAACTCAGTGGTTTCCAGTGAGAGCATTACTGCCCCCAGAGGACATTTGGGAAATTTATGGAGGAATCTTCAGACAACAAAATGATTGGAGGGACACTACTGGAAGAAATATTATTTTGCCCATTTGGACCAATATGTTGTACTGGCTGGCATAAGTCCGTGCAATCCGAATTGTGAAATATTTCAGGGCGCCTGGGTGGCTCAGTCAGTTAAGTGTCTGCCTTCAGCTCAGATCCTGGGATCCCGGGATGGAGCCCTACATCGGCTCCCTGCTCAGTGGGGAGCCTGCTTCTCCCTCTCCCTCTGCCTCTCCCCCTGCTGTGCTCTCTCTTGCTATCTCTGTCACTGTCTCTCTCTCTCTCAAGTAAGTAAATAAAATCTTTAAAAATAAAAAAAATTTTTTTAAATGAAAAAAAGAAATATTTCAAACATCATCGCTGGCCACAAACATTTAGGAGGGTGGAGCCAGAAACGCCAAGTGTCCACAGTGCAGGTAACCAAAAAGACACATTATTCCATGTCTCGGCCACCATCCAAACATCTCACCGCATATTCACGTGGATGAAAAAAATCTGTTTGTAATAATCTAAACCTGGAACAGAATCATATTTTACATAGAAACACAACATACTTCAGGGGCTTGATTTCAAATACACTATATTTTTTTCCCACAAATGCAAATACTGTAAAAATTGTACTTATTTTGGGGGGAATTTTACTAAGAGTTTGACCCCATTTCAGAAAATCATTAGTGATGAAACCATGGCTGGATGGAATTTGAATTAGCAGTACTATATGCCTATTGCAGTTTGCTTTTAGTGTTGAATGCAAATATGTACCAGAGGAGACTGGCTTTTAATTAAGAGCCGACTATTAGCACTTCAGTGGATCTTGTAGTCAGCATCCAAGATGACCCTCAAAGATCCCCACTTTCTTTTCTTTCTTTTTATTTTTTAAGACTTATTTATTTATTTTAGAGAGAGCAAGAGCACAAGCAGGAGAGGTAGAGGGAGAGGGGCAGAGAATCCCAAGCAGACTCTGTTGAGCCTAGAGCCCAATGTAGGGCTTGATCTCACAACCCTGAGATCATGACCTGCGCTAAAACCAAGAGTTGGACACTCAATCGACTGTGCCATCTCCCCCTTTTATTTTTTAAGATTTTACGATTTCATTTTTAAGTAATCTCTGCACCCAACGTGGGGTTTGAATTCACAACCCTGAGATCAAGAGTTGCATGCTCCCCCGACTAAGCCAGCCGGGCGCCCCAAAGGTCTCCACTTTCTGACGTTAACATTTTTGTGTAGTGCCCTCCGTATGGTATCAGGTTTGGTCTGTGTGACCAATAGAGTCTAACAGAAGGGACAGTGTGTCACTTCTGAGGCTCGAAGCTTCCTGACTCTCACTTTCTGCTAGATCACTCACTCTGGGTGAAGCCAGTTGCCATGGCTTCATGCAGCCTCGTGGAGAGGCACCTATGTCCAGGAACTGAGGTCTCCAGCCAACAGCCATATGAATGAGCATTATTGGAAGCAGAGCCTCTGGCAAGCTTTCAGGGATCTGCAGCCCTTGCTGACTGTTGAACTCTAAGCTCATGAGGACTCCTGAGCCGGAACAACTTAGCTAAGTTGCTTCCAGATTCCTCATCCTTAGACATTATGTAAAATAATAAATAAATGTTTGATGTTTTAAGTTGCTAAGTTTGAAGATAATCTGCTACATAGCAATAGGATAATTAATAGAGTAGACATACATGAAACTCTGTAGTCTCATTAATTTCATTAATAAGCATTGTTTTAAAAATAATTTCATATATGCTACCCTTCTTATGTACAAAGGAAGTCAATCCATATTGCAAAAATTACAGGTCGAAATGATATGTTAATTTGCAGGTCACCTGTTCTGCTTCTGCCTTATCATATTCTGTCCCTAGAAGCCTTCTACCTAACTTCTCTATGGCTTTGTGTACAACTGAGCTACTGCGTCTTTTTCTGACCCAACTTCCTTTTTTTTTTGAATTATGTTATGTTAGCCACCATACAGTACATCATTCATTTTTGATGTCGTGTTCCATTATTCATTGTTTGTGTATAACACCCAGTGCTCCATGCAATATGTGCCCTCCTTAATACCCATCACCGAGCTCACCCATCCTTCCCCCAAAACCTTCAGTTGGTTTCCCGGAGTCCATAGTCTCTCATGGTTCATCTCCCACTCCAATTTCCCCCCCTTCATTTTTCCCTGCCTTCTGCTAATGTCCTCCATGCTATTCCTTATGTTCCACAGATAAGTGAAACCATATGATAATTGGCTTTCTCTGCTTGATTTATTTCACTCAGCATAATCTCCTCCAGTCCCATCCATGTTGATACAAAAGTTGGGTATTCATCCTTTCCGGTGGCTGAGTAATATTCCATTGTATATATGGACCACATCTTCTTTATCCACTC